>CAJQZN010021184.1:9363-30336 GCA_907164685.1 Colias eurytheme
TGGGAGAGACAAAATAGTTGCGGAGACAAAATAGTTGCGGAGACAAAGTTGCTCGTGCGCGCTAGCTCTAAAAATCTTTAAAACTACGAAACGGATTTTGATGCGGTTTTTTTTAATAGATAGATTTATTTAAGAGGAAGGTTAGTATATGATTTATTAGGTTTTAGTCCAATTGGGCGAAGCCGCGGGCGGTAAACTAGTTTTCAAACAAATTCTGACACAATAATAAGTTTAATTTTTATTTTTAAAAATATCTATTCCGCGAATAATAAAGTAGGTTCGTATTATTCTCATTCAACTGGAAATACAAAATATAACCAATAAATGGCAACACAACTGTAAAAACAATATTCTACAATGTCGCATTCCGTCACGTTCATACCATGGCGCTTATTACGAGGTAGCAAGGTCGAAAGTTGTTTAACCAAACTCGTATTGACATAAGTACAGATTAAATGAAAGGTATTGATCGTTTGACAGTCTGTTTATTTAACGTCGAACACAATATCTCCTTTAATTCTATCTCTAATCACGCGTCACAAATCAGTTGTCAGATTACAAATCGCCAAATCATTTTACATTCACAAAATATAATGTCGTATGTCTTAACTTGGTTTACCCACGTTCCTTCTGCGAGATATTATAAATTGGAATTGAATTCAACCAACATTGCTAATTGCTAGCTTTTTTTAGTGCTAAAAATATTATTTTACAAATAGAAAAAAATGTTTTCTTTTGCATTGATTTGATCTTAAAAAGATTTTGATATTTTAATCTTTAAGTATAGTATTTAACTACCCTACAGGCTACAGTGTACGAAAACGATGACGGAAGCATATTAATTTTATTAGTTACTAGCTGTGCTCCGCGGTTTCACCCGCAGTGCTCCGCTCCTGTTGGTCTTAGCGAGATGATAATATTATATTGCCTATAGCCTTCCTCGATAAATGGGCTGTCTAACACCGAAATATTTTTTCCAATCGGACTAGTAGTTCCCGAGATTAGCCCGTTCAAACAAACAAACAAACTCTTCAGCTTTACAATGTTAGTATAGATGTGGGTATAATAATAACATATTTGACTCTATCTAGATGACCACTATTGTACCTAACGTTTAATTGCCAATACCTTTTGTTTAATACGCATCATACCTATAAATGTCCATAAAACCCCAGATAACGTAATTATTCCTCTTCCACGTCATCTGTCAACACAAATAACACGTTAGGGAACAAAAAATAAACTCGAAAATCTCTGCAACAAATGAAGAGCTAAACAAATACGAGAGCATCTTTATTATAATAATTGTGGCTTCATTACTGCAAGTCATGGTTCGCAGGAACGGAACACCTACGCATGTTTACGAAAACACAACATGTGAAAATAAACTCTATGCCCTTTGCATAAAAATACAAATGAGTTTATCAAATATCTGTGGTTTTTCAATAATGGCGCCAAAATTTAGTTGTCATGTTAGAATGACAGCCGGTTGGGTGGCCAGGTTCTATCTTAATTTACCCTATTTATTTGAAGTGAAATTAAGTCGTCTCATAAAATATTTTTTGTAAAAAAATATTCTTATACGGTAGGTAAATGGTCCTCAAAATCCAGCTAAAAATATTCCAGTAGTCAGAACTAAAGGTGATCGTGGAAAATGTTATGACTAAACCTCAAGTGGGTGTAAATCTCAAAACATTAGATAAATTCTCCGGCTCGTCAAAAATGTCGCATCGAAACAACAGTCATTTAGAAGCAAAACAAATAATTGAATGGCGCTCTCGGATGAAGAGTGCGTAGAAAGAAACACGGAGCATTATGCACAAGAAGATTGAAAAGAAAGTACTTGACTAGAGAGCGTCCAAGCCTCGGCGGAGTGCAATAAGCGACGCCCGCCGACGGGACCCGTTCATTAACTCTCTCCCACCTAGCGAAGTCATAAATAACTAGAGAAACACGCCATAGACAAAAACGCACGTCATCGCTGCCAACATTCCCACAGTTAACAGGTCTACTCTCTACCAACATAAACAAATAATATCGAATTTTTCCAAGTAGCTACAAATGTATTTTCATAACGGATCTATCGGGCAAAATGGCGGATTTGTAACGGAACGATCGCATACGGCACACATCCATTTCAAAGAATAAACAGAGGAAACTTGTATAAATAATAAATAAAGTATATTTTGCTGCGTTTCGAGTGCGCGTAGACAAAGGCTGCCCGCTTGGGACAAACATGCGCTGTTTATTCTTTCGTCATTAAGGTAGAGTGTTGACTGTGCTGTAGCGTGCACTAGCGCTAATTTCAGAGGTCAGACGCGGCCAGAGGCTCGTGTTGACATTCGCCAAATGGAGATGGAGTTAACCCGTCTGTCACATTTTAAGTTACAGCTAGTGTTGCCCGATTTTAAATCTTATTGAGCTGATGCTTTTTTATAAGAGCAGAAAGCCACCCTATAGTAATTATATAAATTATTGAATCAAAACTTTCATTGATACAATTCGTGAACTAGTTTACGATATAGGAAATTAGGAATATAGTATCGTAGTTCAATATGAACGAGTTTTACTGCAATCACATTAATTATTTCAAGCTATATGAAATAAATTATTTACTATCTCATCGTTCTTATTAAAATCAAGATTATTTTACTTGAAGAGCTAAAGAATTTTAGCTCTCAATGGAGAGCTATATTAAAAACTTTTTAAAAACGCTTTCGCCCACTTATGTTTTATAAAGATCAAGAAAAGAATAAGAAAACCTACGCCACTGCGTCGTGTAATGTATTATATTATGTTTCTGAATAACCCTTAGCAGTTAAACCTTTTCATCGTAATAATATATTATATAATCTTAATAAATGAAATGCTTTTCATAATATTTTATACATTTCACGCGACACCACGTTAGTACTGAAGCTCTAATTCATGTTTTGTTTCAGGTGAAAATATGGTTTCAAAATCATCGCTATAAATGTAAGAGACAGGCGAAAGAAAAGGCAATGGCGGAACAAAATCAGCACAATCAGGTTAGTTTTCTGAATTTGAATATTACTTTTAGTCTGTGATAAATAACATTTCAGAGGAACAATGTTGTCTTGTTTCAAGTCTGTATATGTATATACATATAGGTAGAAGTATCGTAACAATGTCAAATTTTATAAATCTTTTGATATTTGTATCCGTCTTCAATTAGTGCCAATCTAGTATTACCTTCTGACTTATATAAGTATTGTTACTACTATCTATCTATCTATCTATAAGTAAAGATAGTGTAAGTACATTACTTATTGTTATTACAATGTGTTGTCTAAAATATCGAAGGTTTATAAAATCTTTAATACCTACACAACACGATTCACCTATTATTATTGTCAGTACAACATGCATTGTTTACAAATCCTTATAATTACACAAAGCATTCCATTAACCACTCGCTGTAAAACGTATATTTAAAAGCGATGTGAACATGTGAACTCATTATAACCTTACGTCAAACAAAATTCGTCCATTCAAGATACGGGTCTCACTCCCAAGTCATTTTACATTCTAACGCATCTCAATCGGTACACAAAGCACCCTTTATTATTCAGGTATTGAATAATGAATATTTAAAGTGACGATAAAATCGTGTAGTCAGCGCTAGGTTGGCCTCTTGATTGCGATCTCCCCCGGGATACGGGGCCCGCACCTGAGCTGGCAACCCTGCGAATCGAACTATCAACGTCAGATTTGAATATTTGGTAATTAGGCGCGCTTTGAAAGACCCTTTTGACCAGGATTTTTATTAGACATTTAAATTGCTGAGATGGGAGATTGAGATGAGTGTGTGGCTAAATTTTGTAATGTTGGTAATAATTTTTTGTTAAATTTAAGGTCTCCAAAAATCGTTCTTTTATGAAAATTTTTATAGACTGTGGATAATATAGATACCATTTAACATAATAGCTTTTATAATATAGGTAATATCCTCAAAATGTTAAATGTTTTGTTAGACCGATTTTGTACTTTCTTCTTACACCAGTTTTGTTCATTACCCTGACGAGAATCATTAGTAGATGGCCTTTATGTATGTATATGTTACCGGAAATGTATGAAATCAAGGAATTGTATACAAATCCTAGGAAATGTGTACAATTCCGATACCATTTAGGAAATGTATAAAATTTATAACATTTTATTTATCTTTGATTAATAATTTAACTACGATAGCGACATCAAATAGAATCGTATAACTAAAAACTCCATCAAACAAAATAATCATTATTAAAAACCGATCCTAACAAAAATAATGATATTTGCAATGAAATGGAACGCGTTACCACCCCAACGGCACGTGCCGGAGTTGCCAACCTCCGACGATTGCCTCAATTTGCGCGAGCGGGAACTCCGATCGACTTTTTGATTGTTAACACCAGTAGGCGGCTCTCGACAATTTTGTTGTATAATTTTAATGACGACAGCCCTTCATTTTAAGCCTTCGCTTCGAGTGAATTAATTTTATATTTATATTATTATTACTAGGTTTGGTTCTGTTTGGAACGGGCTTTTGTTATACGTATTAGTGCAGACTTTATTCATTATTTCAATAATGTAGAGATCGATGTTTTGTGTTTCTGAATCAAGAGAAATAAAATGAAATTCTTTTATTACGTTTCCTTTCAGTAATAGGATTGCTGCTATTAGGTCAATTAAAAAAAATAGTTGTTTGTAAAGTAGGTTTACGATCGAGATGTTTACGTGATAACGTCTTATTGGTGGCAGCGCTCGAGATGAGACGGGAGATCGGTCCGTCTGTCTCTCGTTATACCTGCGATCGCGCTCGTGAGGTTTTGGTGTGACACAAGTTTCTGAACATGTCACCCGACTAAAACGATTTTAAAAACGTTATCACGTTAAAAAAAACATTATTTCCAAAAAAAAAACATACTAAAGTATCTCTACAGCTATCAAACATATAACACACTATTAACACTACACTTCCCGGCAGTCATCATCATCCCCCCGGCGGGTGGCGGTGCCCGTGCTGGTGAAGGACGGCAAGCCGTGCGGCTCGGGCGAGTCGTCCTCGCCCGCGCACAGCCACTGCGCCACGCCCACGTCGGGCTACACCACACAGCCCACGCAGCCCGCCTGCAGCAACCCGCTGGCCTCCTACCGGCAGCCCGCCGCCTACCAGCAGCAGTGCTCCGGCTACCTGCCCCTCCAGGGCCGGGCCTGGTAGAAGTTCCCACAGCTTTACCACGAGACAATGTTCAAGGAGGAGATGTACTTTGATTAGTTGAAACATCTAGACGGTGTTTCGATGTGTTTTGTTGAATTCGGTTCAAATTCGTTTCTGTCTCTTTTAGGAACATTGTCACTGGTAAAGCGTCGGGTTAGCGACCAGTGAGTGATAGAACTAGTGGACATTTGTGGACTTTCAAAAGTGAAACCTTGTTGATACCGCAGCCGGAGGAGGGTACTGTAAATAGTAATAGATAAGCACGATTAAGGATTTGACGACTTTCATTTTCCGATTCCTTTCCTGTAATAGAGCGATTGTTTTCAACCAATATTAACGGTATACGTAGATATGGAAATATTGCAGCTTGCGAAATCAGATTTTCAGCAATTGTAAATAACAAAGTAAGTAGTTAATTGTTGTGTGAATAGTATAATTTATGATTTACGGTCAGTGTTTTGTGCGTGTGTAGATAGATTCGTGTAAATACGTAGCTAACATTATTGATAGATGAATATTTTAACATCTTGTTTAAGATTATGTCATACGTACAATTTTAATACATATTTCACTAACAGCGATGAGAAAAGTTGAAAAAATATGACATTTCTGATACAGCTTCCGAGTTTCAACTGCAAACTAATTAAAAAAGCAAATATTATCATGATAGTTACACATACGGGTTATTTTTTCAACTTTCCTCATATTTTTACACATTCTCATATTATAATATATTATCAGAATATTTATTTGTGAGAAATAAATAATTTATATGAATATTTTTTTGTTTATTTTGAACCGGTACGTCCAATAGTTGCATTTAATCATTAGATTTAGTGTAAAATTTTAAACAACGAACCAATCTTTTAATAAATGTTTAGTGTTGATTTTGTTAGATTAGATTTCGTAATTATAACAGACTATGAGCAATAAATACCAATTAAAGATATTTGCTAAATGTAGCCTTATGTTTCACTAATGATAATTAGGTTGTTTCGTTTTGTACCTACTCCAAAATTCTTGTCTCTATCTTTTATTTATATCTTAAAAATTATAGCGTATTTCTAGCTGTTTTTCTTTCATTTTTCTTCCTTTAGATTAAATCTTAGAGCACAAGTTGGTCTTAAAATATTTTCATCTCGTTAAAGACGTCGTCGACTGTGTACTTAATTTTTGTCATATTTATTTTACATTGTAAATAAAGTAGGGAAATTTAAAACATTTGTACCTATCACCATAGGGTTTGGGAGAATCCTAAACTAAAATATTAAAACATAGCAATAAGCTTAACTTTATTAAGTTTTTTAAGTAACGTTTTGTAACTTAATTTATATTTTCCACATTTAGACCGATGTAATTATTTAGCTAGGCTATAGATACGTTATTACGATTACAATAATTATTATAAATAATAGAATTAATAATAAAAAGGAATTTGTAATTATAACGACAAAAGGTGTAATGAATTTCGATTTATAAAAATTAATAAAAATTTACGAGTTTTAAATGTGTTTTTATTCAATTTATAGATAAGATTGAATATTTTGATGCAAAACAAAAAGCAAAGTAGCAAAAAAAGTTGATTGATTCCCTTTGTTTGAAGGGAGGTAATTCATCGCTAAACGTTTACCTTTGTGCAAGCCCCTCTCAACCTTGTAAGCTCATTTTATTGTCTTCAATATTCCCAGATTACCCTATAATCTCTCATAACGTATAACAGTTTATTCCGCATGGCAACATCGCCTTTGTTATACTATACGTCAGTCACGGCCCGCCAAAACGAAATAATAACATGGTGGAACGCGCGCCGAAAAATGTCAAGTCGCCGTTCTGTTTGTTAGAATTTAAACTCTTTTGACTGACGATAAAGTTGTAAATGGAAGAGATGTGTTCGGTGCTTGGATTGTTTCAAATGCGAGTTGCAATTTCGATAGAACAAAGGTAGGGAATTGTGCACGTGCGCGGTATTAGAGAGGGCAGGCTAATAAAATGGTGGATTAACTGAGAGGGACAGGTGAGGGAGGTGAAATTGAAAACTATTGGCCTCTTCAGAGCGCTACGTGTTTCATATATCTCTTGTTACAATTTACGTCACTTGAGCGATGTAATTGCATTTTCGTGTAATTTGGCTTGATTGAAGGATTTGTTTATGGTTAAATAAAAATTGAACGAAATGAATTGTTTTATTTAATCTCCTTTGACACTTACTTAGTTAGGTTATGTTTTTTAATTTACAGAAAATATATTTCTCTTTCTGGAGGTCTTCATAACTATTGTAATGGAAACAGATGAGAAATTTTTACACATTTTTATTTGCTACATTCCTAATAGTCCAGTCATTTCGTCCGAAAAAAAGGCAAATAAAAGAAAGTGAATTTGCGCATCTAATTTTTTGTATAAGATACGGTAAAAATGGTCAAGACTTAATTGTAGAGCATAAAAAAGAACAAAAAGTGTCTTATAAGTGATTTCCGAATTTCATCGGATAGCCGAGTTATTGCCGAAAAACCAAGTTTTCAAGATGGCGACGAAAGCTCATAGGAAATCTTGGTCGAAAAACTCAAGTTAAGCTTTTCTAGGTATCCCCTACAATATATCAAAAAATTAGATGCGCAATTAAATTCACTTTCTTTTTAAATGTATATAATGACTGGACTATAATGAGAGTCCTAATGAAAGTCAATTTTTTTAAATTACATAAATTTTTATAAATACGTAGTTAATATAATATAATACCCACTCTTGTTAGATTTAATGGCAAAATCAGACAATATAATATTTCGATCTTGTTTTGCCATCTTTTTTCAATATAACCTAAGATAAATAATAGGTAATCCTACTAATAGATACCTACTATAAATGCGAAAGTAACTCCGTTTGTTTGCCTGTCTGTCTGTCCGTTTCTACTTCGTCTTCACGCCTAAACCTCTGAACCGATTTGGATGAGATTTTGCACAAAAATATTTTGAGACCTGAGGAGGGAGTGACTTCGCGGATGTAGAGTCGGGAAAGCTAGTCTATTATGTATGTTACAAACTTACAACTTGCAATGCAATCTTACCTAACATGTATAGTAGGTATGTATACATACTTACAATTAAATATTAGTCAGCAAACACATGATAGTATAGATATAAGATCTTTATAAACTACTAGCTGTGCCCCGCGGTTTCACCCACGTGGCTACGCTCCTGTTGGTCTTAGCGTGATGATAAAAATACTATGTAATGACTAATGACGATTCGAAAGTGCTACTAAATAGTATCTAGTCTAATTGAATAAATGAATGTTTGAGTTTGTTTGAGTTTGATATTATATGCCTATAGGCTTCCTCAATGAATGGGCTATCTAACACCGACAGAAGTAGGTATATAGTATAGATTCAAAATTAACAAAGGTTAGCACGTCGCAGATCCGCATCGATCAACGATAGGCCACTCACCATGTGACCCTGGTACATGAATCTCGAAAATTCTATAACGAATCTGAAATTTACACAAAGCTCTAGAAAATTAGGTACATGAAAATAGTCGAGGAAGATGTCGAAATGGGATTTTTTATTTTGTCTATGAAATAGAGAGTTAGGTGATATACCTACCTACTAAAATATGCACACTTAGACAATGATTCCTAAGCTGCTGGCCATGGCCAATAATTTCTTCCCAGCTGATAACTTGAACCATGATGATCATATTTACTTATCTCACCAATAAATAATGTTAAAATATTCCTTTGAGAGCACACGAAGTCGTTAGCTAGTCATTAAATCATTTAGTTTTCTATGAAGGACTATTTATACCTAAGTATATAGACGATAAATAATATCAAAAAATAAATAAAAATTTAAGCTTTATAAGGACACTGCTGAAAAGATGTTTTAGTTTTTCTTGGTTAAAGCTCGCTGGAGTAAAAAATGAAAGAAAAAGCTGCTTTTCTAGTAGCTTTTTACTTTCGGACAGAAAAGCTTTTCACAAAGTGTAAGTATCAACAGATTTTAACTAATGTCCAGATTATTATCTGTTTCACTGATTGATTCTTTTTACGGATTAGTGAAAATATTCAATATCCTGTCAGACTGATTTTCTTAAATTTTTATCAGCCCTAGATTCCACCGGGTAACTGTTGGTAGCGACTAAAAACTCACTTGATCAATGCCCAGATTGAAATATAGGTAAGGTCATTTTTTTAAGCAATCATCTATACCTACTCTATACTAATATTATAAAGGGGAAACCTTTGTATTTTTGTATGTTTGTATTGAATAGGCTCAAAAACTACTGGACTGATTTCAAAATTTCTTTTACCATTACTTAGACTTTAGAGGGATTCTTCCGAATCCGTATAGGCTATATTTTATCCCGGAAAACGTAAATATGTACCTACCACGGGCGAAGCCGGGGCGGACGGCTAGTCTAATATAAATGCAAAGAGGGACTCCCAAGATAGTAAAAGCTACTGCCTGATGCGTGTCATCAATTTATAATTACAACGGTAAATAATTGAAATGGGACATTTTCTGGCAAAATAAAAAGAAGAACCAAATTAGCTAGGTAGGTAGGTATGAGATTTTTAGCAGGTCACAGTAAAATGACTCCACTACATATTATATGTATAAATACGCATTTTTAAACTATTTAATCCAAAACTTTACCAATCGAAAATTCCTTCACAAATAACGATAAAACATGGATAAAACTAAATATTTTCCACACATAACACGATACTCTCGGTAATAGACCTCGATTCCTGTTATTTTCATAGGAAGTCATAAATAAACCTTGCAAGGGGTGAGGCTGTAAACAAATTTGTCAGCATTGTTAGGGGTTGCCATGAATACAGGGCAAGATTTCCCATTCATGGGGTTAAGACGGTGGGGTTGGGTAAATTGTAATTGCCGGGAAAGCATTTCTGGTTAATGTTTTATGCATTTACTTGGCGATATTTTATCTTGAAGGCTTTAGACGTTTTTATATATAAGTTTTGAATAAATATAGCCCTGGTATTAAGTATTTAATTACATATTATGTTTTTATGTACATATTCTTTCGTAAATAAGAGCCCTTACGCAATAAGTAGCATTTTGTATGGGCTGCTGATGATGATGATGCCTTTAGTTGATAGATTGATAGTTTGATAGGATGATGTAAAACCAGTTATAGGTAGGTACCTAGCTTTTGATCACTTTATTGTTGAATGCTATAAACTAATAATAATATGATATGATTAATGATATTTGATAGTTGATTCGTAAGGATGTTGTTTTTACGGTAATGTAATAGGATCGTGTAAAGCGCTGAGTCAGGATGTACGGCTAGCCCGTACACATTTTTTTCAGACATGACTATTTGGCGATAGTTCCGACTAATCTTCAAAGCAGTAGGAGAAATTTGAACAGGATTTTCTTTTCTCTTGGAAATACTGTAAACAGTAATCTAAACTAATATTGCAATTGCGTATCTCCATTTGTCTGTTACGCTTTTACAGTTGAAGTGCTGAATCAATATCTAGTGATGTCTTAGTTAACCTACCTAGGAATAGGAATACCTACCTAGACTTTGTAGAAAGTCTGTTACTTAAAGAATGTAGTGTGTAGTAGGTACTAGAATAGTTACGTCTGTATTGAAAATATGAGGTATGATATTATTTGGAAAAGGTAAACATTTCGGTTCAGAATGCTTTTTATGATTAAAAAAATATACCAAAAAAAAAATCCAAACCCAAAGAGGGTTAGGATTCAAAAATAAGCCGGTGTCAAAAATAAGCCGTTTTTCTATTTACAATCTGCCTGTGAGATAAATTTTATTTCAGTATCTTAAAATTTGAAAATTAACAGAACACGTGGAAGAGATGAGGATTTACTTTGTTTTCCAAGAGCTTAATGTAAGTAGATACATGAGGAACAGGAACCTAATTGTTCAATACCGCTTGCGATGTAGGTACCTACCTACCAATTTCCTTAGTACCTTGAATCATAGTAAGATAATTGATCACATTTTCTCTTTTTTGTCCTATATATAAATGTTAGATACTTTTTAGTTAGTTCTTAGCCTCTAAATAGATATGCAAGTTTGTTTCGTAATTATTTTATTCTCAACTAAAACTTGAACCATATTTGTAGATATAATATGTTTGTTTCTATTCGACGTAGAGAGTTTATCTAGGTAGGTACTCATGTGGTAGAGAACATGTAATCAAAATACTAATATAGATAATATTATTATATCATGAAATCATAATGTTACCAAAGCGACGGAGTTTCTAACTCGTACTGTATTTTATAAAATATAAATATGACCTAGCCTCTTTAGCTGCCGGGTTTTTTCTTTTTAAACTTTTTACTTTTATAGTATGCGTTGCAGTCTATGGCCCTACAGCATATCCAAAAAATAATGACGTTTATTTTCGCCTTGTTTTAAATTAGCCCTAGAAATGTATTGTTCACTGAATAGCTAGAGTTTTCTCATTTCATCCTGGAGTATTTAATAATGAGGCCATCACGTTAGAACAATGCTAGGCAATTATCCAAGTCGTGTAAGAGCTAACTAGCGAGTTAAATTGGCCTCTCATTTTGTGACAATACCAGGTAATATACCTAGTATTTTCAAAGATATGCAGAACAATATTAACGCTACATAACTAATAACATAGCTATTGCAGCCGCGCACAAGGTCTGTAATGTCGAGGGGCTCCGAGGCTGACTAATTAGAACAAAAACGCGGGAAAACACAAGTACGCTTGACAGTGAGGCAGAGACAAAGAGCGTCAACTTAACTGTCAAAAAGGTTTTATATCGCGGCCTGCACGAACCGCGTTTCTCGTCCCTAGTTGTATAAAAATTTAGATCGATTTTCCCACAGTAGGCGGGCATTGGCTTGAAAATTTATTTTTCGACGTGTTTGGCATGGAACGTTGCATCCGTTGATGGGGTACGAACGAATATGGATCCAATATATGGTTGGATAAGGTACAAATTAGAAGCTGTTTGGATGATTATAGGCTATTTTGTCGTTGCGTATCGCTGCGTATAGAAGCGCCATCGCGTCGATTGTCTCTGGCACGTTCGGGCAAAGAGGCCACAATCGATAGAGCACGGGCGTGCGTTGTAATGAATTTATTAAGGAACTACTGGCATCCTGTGGGTTTACGTGCTATTATAAATCAATTGCACATTTCCTTGCAAATTAAATCACATTGAGCGGTAGATTTAACGTTTAAACAATGCCCGTTTATTATAGTTAAAAATATTTACATTCGTTTTATTATTTTGTCTTTGATGATGTTGTTGTTAGTAGTAAAATGTTAGGGTATTTGGTATTAGAATATTACCTATAATAGGTATGTATGTTTTATAACATTTTTTTAAGTTTGCTCTAATTGAATTCAAACCGAAAGATGTAGAGCTATACCTAAGCTTATAATGGCGTTGATTTCCTGTAATTATTATTACAGTTACAATATGCACATTCTAGGTACCTACCTTACGCATTAATTACCAATAAAATTTATTTTAAAACCTCAAGAATAGCTTAAAGATATATACATATATAGATAAGTTATACCTATAGGTAGATTTAGTATATATATATATTATAGTATATAGATTTAGTTTTATTTTATTTCGCCTTATGAATTAATGAATGATATGAAAACCCATAAAAAGCTACCTACCCGTGTGATTCCGGGGCGAGCTAGTCTAACTAACCTAATAAAAATTATTGAACAATAAAATATTCGCAACAGCAAGTTATGTGCTTCGTCATGAAGGTTTACCATCTGACGTCTCATTACCACTCCGAGCTGGTGCGAGCGACCACCGACGACTGCCCTTTTTGTATGGGTTCCGTATAACAATAATACTTATATGGGTGTATTTACATTTAGTATGGGAGAGTTTCCTTAGAACTTATACAATTTTATCCTATTACCTGATATAAAAAATGCGAAAGTTTGTGAAGGTGGATGAATGTAGATAGGTATGTAGGTACATACTGCATGTTAGTCTTTCACAAGAACAAGTAGAAGGTCTTCTTTACAGTAATAGAGGTATGTATCACATGTGGGCTATAGAAATGCTTTATTTTGATCGTGTTCGTCTGTCCGCTGGTAATATTATGGCACAGCTAGTAATGAGTATTTATTCAATACTTATATTATACGAGGTAAGAAAAAAGATTTCCATCCGCAGCTGCGCTCCTGACTCCTGTGAATTTCATGTTGTCACTTATCGTGGATCAGCTGCATGCATATTTCCATGATCCATTCCGTATTAAAGTTGCATCGAGTTTTGTTTTCTTGTCTAGTTTAAGTCTACGAAAATTTCAAATTGCATCAAAATCGGTCATATGGTTTATTCAAATTCAAGTGGTCTATTCAATTGCATGGATGCGAAATTTAAAAAAGGTTTGGTTTATATTAATAGTTTTATTATATTAATAATTTGTACCTACTTACATCTGTTTAACTGAAGAATCTTTCAGTGTAATAACCACCTTGATCGGCAACGTGTGTCTTGCCAAATCAATTTTTGAAGTGAAAACTTCTTTAGCGGCGTTGGGTATAAAATCTTAAACTCGCGTCAGGACATGTGACCTGATGGAAAAACCTGATGGATATCAAACATGCTCAACTTTAATAATCAAGTTTTCACTTCTGCCGGCACTCCCGGAGTGCAACCCGTCTATTTTTATATTTTTCATTTTCTGGGGATTAACGACCACTTGATAACCAGAAATGTAGAGAAATATAACATTGGTATAATAAATAAATAAATCATTTATTCCACTTAAAACATTTTACAAATAAGAGCGACCCAGCATTATATGCATTTAACCAGGGTTTCAGATTTAACTTATTTGACTCAATGTATAAAAAATACTTTCTTAAAGGATAGATTAGGTATCTATACCTATTGAATATTTATTTATAGGTATATATTATAGTGAATAGTTACAACTTTAAGACCCAGTTTCATCATGCTCTATTATAAGTTTAACACGCTGTTAATTCTTTGAACAGATCGTTAAAAGAATGGTCTTTTAAATTTCCTTCTTGGAACCTGTAGAGTTGACAACGATGTTAAAATACATGTTAATTTTAACCACATTTTAAAGTTTTAACAGTCCATTACAGCTACAGCTTGATTTAGAAAATAATGGTGAAATTGGGTCTAAATATTATGTTCAAACGTAGGTATTTATCTTTTATTATATAAGGAACCTCATATTAATTTGTTGTGTATAATAACTAAATAAATAAATTGATATAAAACAATTTCAAAAGCAAAAGCTTTAAATTACACGATACCTACAGTCTAAAATTTAGTCAAATCTGAGATAAATTTCTGCCTTGCCTACGCATCCCTAAACGAACATTCAAGATGACTTGTAAAATTATCACTCTTCAATAAAATACCTTTTATTTCAATCTATTCTCATTCACTCTGTATTATATTTTGACAAGCCCTTAGACGCCATGACAGGTGGCCCTATTAACAGCGTACCAGACACGATTTGTTTTTTTCTCCATGTTTGTAATTAATGAATAAACGTAGAGGAGGGAATATTTAACAAACATGAGATGAGAAACTGTTTCTGTGTTGTACTGTTTCGCAGGCGCGGTCCCAGGGGGGTGGTCACGGGGGACATGACCCCCTCCAAAATCGTAGTCGATAAAAAAGAAAAAAAATCTTATACTGTACAAAATATAAAAAAAAATTTCGCTGCATACCTTTCCAGCCTCGTGACCCCCCCCCCCAAATGTCAGGCTGGGACCGCGCCTGCTGTTTCGGGATATTTACCTAGATACTAAGCATATACCTATTGGATATCTTAATATATAGGTATAAATCTCGTGTCACAATGTTTGTCCTCAATGGACTCCTAAACCACTTAACCGATTATAATAAAATTCGCACACCATGTGCAGTTTGATCCAACTTAAGAGATAGGATAGTTTAAACATGTAGGTACCACGGGCGAAGCCGGGGCGGACCACTAGTATTCCTATGTATTCTTATTTTGTTAAAGTATGAGGCTGAGTAGTTTATACCTAATAGTTTTTTTTAAATTAAATAAAAAAGACGAAATTAACGTATAACATTAGATAGATAGATAAATACCTATTAGTGTCGCCTCACCACTCTTTCTATATTTGAGTTGCAATACTAACTTTGTTCCATATTTTTAACAATAGAAACTAGGAACATTGTATGAATAATAATCAACAATAGGTAATAAGATTTTTTTAGTTCGGATGGATGGGTACTAGATGGGTACTAGTACTAGATTAACGCGATAGAAATTAGAAATACCTACGAGCTTTTGTCCAAGGTGGAGAGTCTTCCTGGAGCCGAGCCGGTTTCCAATGGCTAAACTTTATCTTATTGCTTAAAATCGAGGTTCGAAAAGAATGATTTATTAGGTAGGTACCTACACTTAATTCAAAAGAGACTTAAAACTCGAAAATGTGTAATTTCAAGCATAATTTGCATTGGTATCTAGATAATTTATCACTTTTCCATAGTCAGCTAAGCTTCTATATTGTAAACTGTTCTTATATTTTATTTTTACGTAGGTTTATCGTCCTATAAAATAGACAAGTTTTACATATTTTGCTAATAATAATGAAAGCTTAGATAGAGGCGTAGAGCTATGTTGGTCTTTATTATTTTAAAGGATCCTGTTACAGTTCAGTTCTCATAGGCTTAAATACTTTCCAATAATCAATACAACGAAATGCCACACACATTCAATCAAATAAAAATTTCGCAAATCTATTTCAAAACGTAACTTCCGCCCACTCTCGCAAAATGGCGCGCGATCCGGCATCGCGTTTGGCGGGCTTTATGTTGCCCGCTAATGGTGCATTTTACAAAACAATGGAGAAATGTACTCGAGACACAAAGCGTATCGTTTGATGTGAATTGTTGCTGTGATTTGCGAATTCCTTCATGTTATACAATTGCTGAAAGCCTTTGAAGGTAAATGGACTTACATCTGACCTCTTATGCTATTGTTTCTTTGATTTTTATTACACTTTTGTATGTGAAAGCTTTGTAATTATTATTTAAATGTGGACTATGCGTTTGTTGTGGCTTCAGTCTTCACTTTTACTAAAATGTATAGATTCTATAGAATAAACATTTGTATTAATATTTAATGCATGACTTGATAAAAGATTACGTTCACCTAAAATCTAGTTCCTGTTGTACAATTGTGGTTGAAATTATGTCCTATTCTCATCGTCTAAAAGCTTACATACCTACTGTGGTATAGCTTATGAGAAGCAACTGTATTCCTACGAATTTTTATGAAATCTTGTTACAAGCGAGTAGGTGACTAATTTCAAACTGTTATCAGAGATATGGAAACAGAATGTAGGTAGGTACTTATATTTCTACAGCTGGGAATCGTATCGTGCAGACTATTGCGCTCTATTTTCGTTCTCTATTTTCGTGTAGAGTCTAGACTTCGTTACTGAGTATATTCAAATCTCAGTTTAAATAAATAAAATAATAAAATCATGTGTTTTATTTTATGTACCTCAACAATCAAATCGTTGAATAAAAAAATAAAGTAATCAATCCAATATCGTACATCACTTGCAAACATGGTTTAAATGGAAGCCATTATACTGTTATACATTACATAGTTGTATAAATAAAAATGTTGCATTATTAATAATAACACATTATGAATTTTAAGTGGATGTAAATCATAATAGTGTCAAGGGTGGTGGCTGAACAAAAACCTATATAATAGATTTTACAATGGACATAGAAAATTTAGCGTTCAATGAGTCGTTGAGTGGAGAGCCTGGGGAGATTACGAAACAATGGGTTTTTCCAAAATACATAATAATGTCAGTTGACGGTTTGGCTTAGAGGTCCGTTAAAATGTACCTATGGTTTTTTGGTAGATGCATTTTAATGTACCTAAGTAATATAGGTAGGTAATTAAAAATATCACTAACATATCTATACCTTATTCTGACCGATTTTTGGGCTTGGTGGCCCATTAAAACTAGCCAGAAGACAAGAATATATTATATAATAGGATGTTTTTTTTGATAGGTAAGTATAGTATTGACTCATTCTGGCTTACGAATTTACTAACAATTTTCATCTACCTACATAAAAGTCCGCTGTCGGATTTTTGGTGGTCACAACACAACAAAAGCTTATTAACAGTACCACGCATAATTTACAGCTTCAAGATACTACATTCGACCGACCAATTAAAATCTAACAACCACTCTATGTATATAAAAAAATCAAAAACTAATCACAAATCGTGTAAGCAGTTAAGCACTACCACGCTTCACGCGAATATGAAAATTCCACGGAACCCTCATAGATTTGCGTCAGTAATCGTGACACACGGGTGAATTTTCGAGATTTCGGCCCCGGTGGAGTGGTCGGCCGCGCGAATTAAGAGCAAAAATAAAATATACTCCAAGAGGCGGCCTTGCGTGAATATTACATGGCTTAGTTATGGCTAGTTTCACGCGATAAATTAAAATGTGATCTGTTTTTTATTGAAATATACCCCGCACTCAATAATCCGGTGCGTTCGTGTTGGAACCACTGGCGTGTAAAGGTGAATGTTGTTAACGATTAAAAATTATTTTAGGTCATTATGTATACATTTTTTTTTGTATTCTTTATATTCTATGTTCTTCTTTATTATATTCTAAATGTTTGTATGTACAATTATCACGCCAAAACAGCTGAACCAATTATGACGGATTTCGTTAAAAAGATAGATGGCCAAAACACCACTTCAAATGTCAATATAGGGTTATTTTCGTTAGTGTAACAAAACCTGAATATCGTTTGTGGGTAATGAATACCTAGAAGTGCCAAAAATGCACGCAACAGTATAAGTAGTACTTATAAGAGTATAATATGACATTATAACAAGATGCAACACCTCTTCTGCCCTAACTGGTTATCATTTGAGTAGCCCCTAATATTGGTATTAGCACTTATCTCTACAATATTTTTTTTTATTAATAGATACCTATTGAATTTGAATTTATTTGAAATTGTATGATTCAGGACGATACGATCGCTAATTGATATCATTACAACCGTAACCTTACAAACTACAAGCTATATAAAATAACAATGTAGTTCAAATTGCATTTAATCATCATATCGCGATAAAACAACATCGTATAAAAATTAAAAACCATTTGGAAACCGGTAGCTGCGAGCGCATCAATGAATTGCCTCACCCTCACTGATAAAATCTAACCAACCGCACGACAAAAGAATTAGTCAAAATAATACAAAAAAATAAAGTTGCACAATAGGTTTCGAAACGCCGTGGGTGAAATTGTTACTAAGTGTGGCAACATCTGGCCAGAGGGGAGATATTGACAGCGGATTTATCATATTTTCATCCCTATTTTACGCAAAAACTATCTTTAAATCGTTAGTGTAAGGTTTAAAATGTAACTTGATATATCGTGACATGTAACATTTCGAATTAGGATGTATCGTGTTAACGCCATTACTGTCAAATTGCTAGCCAATCAGAATGAAGCAATGGCCACCAATGATAGGGAAGCGACGCGATGTGACGTGAATGCCAAATTTGGGCGGGAACAAGAACAATTTAGTTTTTTACGCACTAATTTGGTGGATATCTGTGGAAGTAACTTTGTTTTGTTGATTTACGAGTTTTACGATTGTTTGGATGGTCAGTTGGGAAGTAATAAATTGCAGCTTCAAATTTTTTGTTGGACGAACAGTAGTTCACTGGAACAAAGGGTTCTTTTGTTTGTGCTTAATTTAATACGGATTCATTAACAGAGCCAACTATTATTTGCGAAGTTAGTTTTTCATTTTATATAGGTAGGTATAGCTACTATTAACTGTACTATAATACTGTCATAATTTGGTTATTTTCTATTGATAAGTACCTAGGTATGATAATATTTTTAATTCAGTAACTATGGAATAAAAAAAATGAAATACATATCCACTAAGTATCTACATTTAACACTTAGATTTAAGACCTAATAAAAATTCTTATACCAATTTGCCGAATGTCTCCTTGGCGATAGGAACGATAAGCAGAAAACGAGAAAAGGAGTGCACTAGTGCTTGCGTTCATACAATTAGGTACCTACCTATAGATTTTCCTACATTGTAGGTAATTTTAATACCTATCTACTGCTACTAAAATTGAATAGGAAATTAGGAAATACTTACGATAAAACTTAAAGAAATAATAATTAAGTAGGTAGTTAGGTACTAATAGGATGTTATTCAATATTTAAAAAATTTGGATAATTTTCAATTAGGATAATTCATAAAAAAATAGGTAGTCTTTTTATAGTCCAAGATTAGAGTTTCGTACGTAAATGGTGAAACCGACCCCTTTTACCCCTTCTAGTCTGTCCGTGCGTGCGTCTGTTGCCAGGCTGTCTGATAAACAATGAAAGTAAGACATTTCAAGAATATTTAAATTTTCAGAGGTGAAATGATGCTGCTGCAATTATGACAACAATGTTAAAAACCGAGAGGTTAAGCAACACTTGGGGCTGTTGTGAATTGGATGGATGACAATTTTTTTTGCAGTTTCAGTTTTAAGATATTTGTACGAAACCATTTAGTGTCGCGGGTCCGACTTACTAGATCGATTTTTTATTTTTCCTACCTTCAATGAGTGCCTATTCCAAATTCCAATATTAATAATCATTCATATCCATTATCATTAAAAGATCATTTGCCAACAATTTGCTTCACTTGAACAATGCACACAATGCGGTCTAATCAAGATTGACGCAATCACCATAAACGTCCCCTTTCCCACACGTCAAGCTCTCCAAGTTTCCCATCAAATCTCAAATTGCTCATTCACACTTGACAGCGTCCAGTCAGCGGCACTTGGCCTCAAGATGTCAATAAGTCAAATTCCCTCGTCTCCGAGCTGAGCGAGCTGGCGGAAAGAAAAGGAACTGTCAAACGCTATTTAAATTTGGAACGCACGCTGTGTTCGCGCGCTATGTGTCCCTTTGAGACCACGCGAGCGCAGCATGGCGGCGGCGACACGCTGGCTGGCCGGAGCCCGCCCTAGCGCTCATTACATCGACGTTGCACGGTGAAATGAACATTCTAGATTTATGGGAAGTGAGCAGAGTGACACGCTCGAAATGTAATTATGATGGGAATTCGCGAATTCGCGAAATAGGTAGTCGTCAGGTGACCGCCGCGGTTCGTTGAACCCGAATAGCGCGGATTGAAAAATTCATTGAATTGTCACTTAAATCAATGTGAGAAAGCAATGTTAATTTGGATTTTTTAATTCCGTTTTCTTGGAAATGGTCCTAATAATCTGCTTTATAAAATGGAATAAAATAACTACCTAAGGAGTAAAAAATAATTAATACGCTAATTAGATAGGTAACTACCTAGTTATATAGTTAGGTAATTAAAAGTCTATTAATTTAATAAGAAAGCGATTTGTATCTATGTACCTACTTAGATATAGGTATACCTATGAATTATCTAAGTATAGGTACGAAAGTTAAATTAAGTCTAAAGGTAGCATTCGGATCTGGGCTGTCGCGACCTGGCAGCCGCGGCCCTGCAGCCGGGAAAATTGTCACTGCTGTGCGGCGCTGCCAGAAGCTTACGGATAACAGCGTCCGCGACCCGGGCAGCGACTGCCACGCGCAGTAGTCAAACAGCATTCAGTCAAAATAATAGTCAAATATACGAAAGCGAGAACTCGTGAAGA
>CAJQZN010021185.1:3250-24187 GCA_907164685.1 Colias eurytheme
TTCATGGAGTTTGGTGATTGTGGTCAAATTAAGTCAACTTAAAAAAAATATAAAATCTATCAAATCTGTTGCTCATATAAGTAACTGTAAACTAAAAAAATATCATATTATGTATTTATTGAAAAATGTTCAAAACTATATACAGACAGAGAGATTAGATCAGAATAAAAATGAATGAATAATAGAACTCGTCGAACTCGGTAATCCTGCATTTGTTTAAAGCATGGGATTTAGTCCAGTACAATAGATGCATACTATGCAAGTGTTGAAGAAATTATTTTTACTTTTTTATAACGCTTGGCATAGATGTGGCTTATATTCGTCTAACAAGTAGCAGTAGGTATAGGTACTAAATTTCACCGAAACAGAAATAATTTAAACTGATCTTAAACTGTTAATTTAGATTGATTTAAATCCAATTAATACAAAACTTTGCTTTGTTTACGTCTGTATTAAACATAATAGAGAACTGCTATTGAAAATAATAAACCGACATTGTTAAGGGAAATCCGACAAAGTTGAAGCAAGTAATGAAGTTTGAAGACGTCTCTAAGATGCAAGTTTGTTCGTTCATTATGTTTAAAGATGGAAATTCATGTCTAAGTTGGTCAGTGTCACAAATGGGGACGTGAAGTAATAGAAACATAGTCGAATGCAGACGTTAGTTAGTTGTTTCGGAATTTAGTTAGCGCTTTGGTACGAATGAAGTGACTCTCGGAAATGTCCCAGTGTATATTAATTATCGTTTGGTATTTGATTCAATAATATTAGTAGAGATGGATAGATTTAATTGAACAAAGATTTGATATTGCAAATAAGATATGGCTTTGACTCTATTTAAAGTTCTTTGCTCTCATGTTAAATTACCTATTTAATTAGATAATAAGTAATAACGTATTTATGGGAAGGCATTTTTTACATTATTATACAGATACCTGACAATCTTCATTTAAAAGGTATTAGGTACACATTCAGAATACCGTCGAAACAGTTACCAAGGGATTAACTTTTAGAATATTTTTCAAGTTATTTCTTTAACAATGAATTTCGTCATAAAAATAAACTTATTTTTATATTGTATAAATCATAACCTTGTTTGTAGTTCGATACGTATTTTAATAAGATAGGTAGAAAAGACCTGTACCTAGTATGTACCTGTAGGTACTGCCAAATCCCACTTAGCAGTTCTAAGTGCCAATTATTATTATCATAGTTACTTTGCATAAATATTTTGATAGTAGAGCCAGATTTTATTTCACTGATATCTGCCCTTATTATACCACGTTTGATAGTGCAGTTATTATATTATAATATCTATTTAATAACTGAGACGCTGTTCTGCCATACTGCCCTTTTTTTTTCTTTCCATAAGAATCTCCCTTGTGCCTTAACAAAAACGTTAAGAAATAGCCGAATTGTTGAAGCCGTTCTCAATATTTGGCGCATTTCAGCTTAGCAACATTTGGCGATTCATTTTTATTTATATTACTAACCGAAATTAAATCTAACCATAAATGAATACATAGGTTATATTGTACTAATGGCCGTGGTTTACTCAACTTCTCAAGTGGTTAATAGGAGACTGATACCTCAGATTAGCCTCGGTGAATAATCCACTCAAATATCATGTAATTATAAAACATTCTGTGGAATATAGTTACCTACATTTAGATAATTATTAATATTTCCGAATTACTAAAAATATAAAATAATGCATAAATATAGCGTGATTGGCTAATGGATGAGGTTATAGTGATTAACCAATGTTAATAAAATTAATTCAATACTAAATTGTTAAATCAGTATTCTGTCTCTTTGAATTCGAAAATATTTTATGCTATGTTCAATGATCCAACTTAAATAATATACAAAATTATAGATTTAAATATTGTGGCTCTATTTTATATCATCCCCTTTTTTCATATCTAGTAACCTACTATTCTCTAATCTGTGCCTATATGAAACATAAGTAGAATACATTTGTAAGCTTGTAGGGTCAGGCAGGGGTTACATGTAGCACATCTTTTCACCATTATATTTAATATCAACGTAAAAGGGGTGAGCCTATTACTGTAATCCGGACACAATTCCTATCTCCGGGCCTAAGAAATATCATATGAAATATATTATAACAGAATGTTCACCTTTGCACCAAATCAGGAAACCAGGCCCTACAATAACTGGTAGTAATATATATGAAAATTATAAGTTTAAACGTAAGTTTTCCAGATAGCCCAAACATGCCTTTTTGGAACTTAAAATTAAAAATTCGAAAGACATAACTCATATAATCATAATATGAATGAGTGTCATAAATATAAATGTTCTTTGGGGTTCGAAACTTCGTCCATTAGAAGCTGGTATAATATACTAGAGCACGACGCGAGGATGTCACAGCCATAATTAATGATCCTACAAGTGAATAAACTCATTTTGAAAGGAGAGCAGAGATATTTCAAGTATAGGGAACATCGCGCCTAAACAAACTTTGGAGAGGCATCTTGCATAACCACTAAACGTAAAATCGTATGAATGGAAGATCTAGAAAATAAATCTGTCATGAAAAAATAATATCTGTAAAATGAAGGATTAATTTTAAGGGACTTCAACATGCTCATTTTCAATTAAAATAATTCAAAGAACAGTTCAAGTTAAAGACTCGAAAGCGTTTCATAATATATTTTGATAAAAAACTCGGTAAATATCAAACAATTTCTCTCCCAACTTTCCAACATTAATGCTGTTATAATGACGCCTTCGTGATTTTATGTTGTTTAAACTCAAAATGTTTTGTTATTTATAAATATTCCCATACTGTGTATAAATTACTTTTATTCGCGAAACTCACACACGCAGAGCAAACGTATTATTTGTATATAATGTACCTAGTTAAACTTTGTTGCTAGTTTGATTCTACTCGTACGAATAGCTGTTTTTGTAACTTTCCATCACAGTAACAACTTTGATAAAGTCATTATAGTTTGATGTAGGTAGCTCTTATGGTCGTTTCGTTTAGCACATGCCTGTGCTATTTATAATAATTTAAGGGGCACGTCTCTAAATTGAGTAAGGTAACGCTCAGCTATCCACCAAGTCACCTCGTGCCTGAATAAACCCGAAGCTCTTAATAACTTCGCATAATTAAGTCTCATCTCGGTCGGCTTTACAGTGGAAGGTCAGATGTTAATAAAAAATGCCTCATTTTACCATAGTGAATAATGCTTACTCTCGGCTGCTGTTATAACGAAGCCTATATTTTAAAATGTATATGTCTCTTGACATCAGTATTCCGTGACTGCTATACGTAATATTCCTGGACATTAGTATCTTCGAATTTATCATATCCAAACATTTTACCATGTTGTAGGAATGGACAATAGCACGATTTTCATGACAGATTCTTGTTAATATAGAGGTAATATCTATAGTAAAATATTTTAGTTGAAATCTATCAAAAAATAATTATTATAAAACAGAATCATTAATCTGGTATTCTTATTGCTCTGGAAAAGACTTAGCTTTTATATTTTATATTTTCCCAGAGCTGGCTACCCTAAACCTATGCTTTTTTAGTAAAATTTCTTACTTAATGATTCGTGTTTTAAAAAAATCCCGTCCTCATATTTTACCCGTAATTTATATCAAATCCACTCCCCATTCAGAAACTGTGTACAAATGCTGCACCGTAAATCACTCAGCTATCCGTTTTAACTTTCGGCCAACCATGATTTGATGCCATTAAATATAACACAAACATTGTTATCATCGCAATTGAAAGTAAGCAGGGAAGCGTAATTCGGCTTTAGTACGTGGCCTTATTTGTCGCTGTTAAAATGCCTGCCCTACGGCTATAGCGTATATTTTTTGTCGTGTTTGGGATGTAAATATAACGTATGTTTTGCAACTAGCAATTGTGTAGATGTACCCCAGGCACGAAACTTGTAACAATAGATGGGATCCTTTTGTGTCGGATCATGCGGGTCTGATCAATATTATATGAAAATATTATGTATGACTTACATTGTGCAAGTTTTGACTTTAATTTCTACAAAAGCTTAGTGTAGAAATGGGATACAGTTAAGTTAGAGAATTAGCTTTACGACAAAATCTTTTAAAGTACACATACTTTATAAGATTTTGTGGTGTTTGTTTTAGTAAGTAGCTATCAACTATCCCATAAAAGAAAATGTTTCATTAATTCAACATATACAATCCTATATTAATAACCTTTTTTAAACCTACATCAGTATGTATATTATTATATGTATAACGAGTTAAAATCTGACTACGAAATTTATTTAAACCAATTTTGTGTTTAAGTGCGATCTTGGTGCTCAACTCGGTAATTTAGAAGTTAAAGGGATGATGTTAAACTTTTTACGGTTTTAATATGCATATCGTATCCTATTTCATTTGAATATCATAGTAATTTACCAGTAACGCCATCATTAGAGTCGGTAGGTAGGTACTTTAAGGTACCGGATACGTAGATAATATAGAGGAAAATTATCATTACCTACTAGATGATTTAATAAGACAGGGATATAAAAAAACAAATATCACAAAAGAAGATAGATATGTATACCTATCTGTGAAGTTATAATATGAATAAATACTACTTATTTTTCCCATTTTTGTATTTTCAGGTCGGTAACACATTTCGCGAAAAATTCCATAAAATCCAAAACATAAATATACGGAGTCGCGGCTTAGACCCCTGTCCTTGAAATCTTTGAAGATCCGACGTCGGGGTGATCATTGATGTCAAATTGTGTGCCACCCTCGCTAACTACGCCACTCTTCTCTTCAATTTCAGATAGAAAATTATACCTAAATTATGCGTCATTTTCTTCTATACATCTGTTTTTATCGACGTTCCCAAAACGACGGGAGGTTACAATTACTAGCGCATGTTTATTTTTCAAAAAAGTTTTCATTAAAAGTAAAAACTAAATCGATAATAGGACTACTAGAAACCTGGACAGAACATTTTGAGAGTAATTTCATATGGGAAGACTGAAAAATATATCCATCTTGGAAGGTTCTGTGTCTAGCAAAATTATAAACGTGCCACGTGCGTCTCTTAATTGCACTTTGCGAACGCTCTGTATACAAAATTGAATTCATTTATATTTGTTTGTGAGCGCACCAAAATGTACGTACTAATTTGTCAGAGATAGCGTTCATTTTACTGGAAATTTTATCATTTTTACCTTATAACTATTATATATACAGTAGATACGACTATATTGTAATATTTAATCGTAAGCCTTTTATATCTCGCATGTGTATTAAAAGTACAAATATTTACCATAAAAATACAGAAACAAGTTTATTTTATTTGCTGAATGTATACTAATCGTTCAAAAATAATGTTTGGATTGTATTCATCATATTTGGCAATTTATTTATCTGTTGTGTATTTCGCAGTTGTTATTTTAGGACTTAGGTAAAAGTTAGTTTCGAAATTCCTAATATTTTATTTTCCATGTTCCAATTATTAAGGCCTTGAGATCCTGTGTATATTGCATTTCCCTCGCTCATGAAACCAATACGTTTACGTAACATTACTTACATTAGGTACTACTCCGATATCGTTACTTTCTGAATCGACATTTACAAGTGCAATCGAATAATTCTGAATTGCTCATACTAGAACATTCTGAGTTCTCAATGGGGAATAACATTACGAATGCGGAGTTTTATATTGGAAGTGGGTAAATGAAGGAAGCCTGTAAAGGGAGTGTTCCGGTTTCGCAGCTCGCGATAATATGGCTTCCGTTACGCTAGTGTTTCCAACTTATGGACACGACCTTACTATGTGGTAATCTGTGTATTCTGGTTTAACTTCAGTCGGTTGTATGTACGTGATACTGAGAACTTTAGCTGCGAAGTAAATCAACAACCCTCTGCTAATTGTTTGCATGGAAATAGGGTTCAATGGTTTCTATATCCGTACACTGCAAAATGGACGACTTATGTAAAAGAAAACCTTATGCTGTTAGGTGCGTTTGCTTTTTTAGTTTTTAAAATTTATCTTCATTATATTCCTAAACATATGTAGAACAATATTTAATAATTTTTTACACGTAGAAAGTTAACTAACATTGCATTTGCCACAAAAAATATTGATTGTATGATTCTAATTCTAGAAAGTATATAAATAATTATAAACGAATACTAAAGTTTTTGCGTAATTCAAATTCCAAATAATTAATTTGTGTAAATGTAATGTCCTGAAATCATGAATTACATGTCGCTGATTTAAATTGCAAATGTTATGATATTGCAACTACGTGCATTTGTCGAAACCATAAACTACATTGTACCTTGTTCCAAGTAATGTGAGCTTTCGATGTGATCTCATTGTAATAAGCATTATATTATATGATTTATTTTATCTATCAATTTTTTTTAATCTTATGTACGTTTTAATTCAGTTAGTATTAAAGATCTATGAGAAGGTTTTCCAGCCCAATTGCTATTATAAAGCAAAACCAATTTCATTTGGCTTCAGTTTTATCGATGAAAAATATTTTAAGATTTTTTATTTATATTACGATATTATCTTAGCATAATTATTATCGAATATGGGTATTCTACTTTGAACATAAACATTTTCACAGGGAAAAGTTAATTAACATATAATGTAAACTTTGCTCGTTGGAATGTTTGGAGAAAGCATAATAGATAGATAAACTTTAACAATATCATATTATATACTTACCTAGTTATATTTATAGATTTGGATATGGTATACAAATATTTAATAATATGTTGTTTGCAGTAAAAATGGTTGGCAACAGCTCGATTTGATACATTTAATAATTAATTTCTAAATTTGTCAATAATTGTGATTAAGGTTCTAAGTTTTCAACCCAGATAGGAGTTCAATAACAAGTCGAAATACGTAATTAACAATAACTTTCATGGTAGAGCTATTTAATGATGATAATGAACATCTCATTTAAAGACGTTTGCCAATTATAATAATCTGTTACTGCCTTTCAAACAGAAGCTAATATAATTTAATCATATTAAAAACTGTTATTAAGAATAAACGACCTAGTTAATTTAATTTAAACATAATGATTAATGATATTAACAGAAAAACTGTTATTAATAAATACACAATGCTTCGCTTGTGGATCACATATTAAATGCACGCAAGCGCATCTTATGAAACTTCGGCGTATCAAAGGGTTCTTAAGACAACGTGGTGGTCTGATATCGATACCAAGGAGTATAAATATTAATTCGATAACGAACAATACCTCCTTTATTTGTAAAATTTATAAATAACTTATTGTAGTAAATCTATTAATATTTAGCGAAAGCTGGTGTTAATTGGAAACTTTTCCAGACGCTAGATTTTCATATTATAATAATTTATACACAATTTTCATTATTGGCAGGTAGTATAAGCCTTCTGAATAATTTGATACTTATTATTATTTGAACAGTTTAATACTAATAATGATGATTCGTCTCAACTAACGTAAAATTCGTAAAGCTCTCACTGAAGATGGTAATTGTAGAACCATATTTTGCCATGTAGGTATGGGTCATTATACAAAAATGGGGTAACTTTTGAGGATATTTTGTTTACTATATTTTTTATATCAGATTGTTACAAATTAGGGTGTATATGATAGCTAATCTAATGAATATATTGTTCCAAATCGGGCCAGCCACTTTTTTAAATAGTATATATATTTTAAATTTTCTTGATTTGGCCTCCAGGGGACTGACGAGGCTAACATGGTACTGATAAAAAACTATAACTTGTAATATTCTTAAAGAAATTCAATGAAAATTACTACAAATCTCTCAGTTTTAATAATGGCACATGTCTTTTACGTACTTAACATGTTTAAAAATGATAATTAATAATATGTGATACTGGGAAAAACAATGTCTCAATTTTCAAAACAGCCTTCTGACATTTAACGCAACGTGAATATTCTTACTCTCTTACTTAACTTTTACTACTTTGAATTAGTTTTACTTGATATTTTAAGTAATTCACAAACAATCGAAACAAAAAAACGGCCAAGTGCGAGTTGGACTCCTAACAAACCTATTTTTTATTATGTTTGTAACTTAAAATTTACACTTTTAGCAATTTTTCCTTTATCTGTGTTATAAGACGTTGCTATTTACCGAGTAGAAGTAAACTATAGTAGACTGTATATACGGCAAGCATCCTGTGTGTTTTTTTATTCCCTTGCGAATATTGAATTTTGTGGAAATTTGCAGTATTAACGGATGTAGGTATCTTTTGATTGCGTTGCGTTATAAGTTTGATTTTTTTACAGCCCCAAGGGTTCTTAATCTTGAGTATCTAATATAAATTTCAGATTGATACCTCCACGCGTTCCAAAAAAACGTCTTAACAGACAAACGGACAACAAAGTGATCCTATAAGGGTTCTGTTTTTTCCTTTTGAGGTTCGGAGCCCTAAAAATCTACCAATATTTATGTTAAAAGTACTAATTATTATAAAATTAAAACCAAAGGCTCGAATGAAAGTCTCATCTGAGTTTTCATAAGAGCCCCTTGACATTTTTATAATGTTATTAAGTATATTAATTAACTTTTATGTTATTTTGAGGTAATTTTACTTCACAGTATTATACGTATACGTATTTATCTGATAAATATAAAAAGCTATGCCCTGAAAGCATCAAAATCAATAATTAAAAGAAAATAAGATCTTTTTAATAAAATTATTAGTAGTTTGTTTCAATAGCTCTTTTCTTTGCTACTCTTTTTTAAATGTTTCTTCCCTAGTCAAATTCAGTTTCTTTTAGCGTGGCGCATGATGTTTTTAACTGAAATATAATATAGAAATGCTTATACCAATAGCAATCAAGATAAAAGTTCTCAAAAATGATAGAATCATCAGTACTTTGGGGCCGCGTCAGTCTTCTGGCGCGATATCTGACAAAGGACGATATCTGATGCCAGCGGATTGATGAAAAGGGACTTAATATGAGGTTATAATCACAAATTAGGTTTTTTTGCCTAATTTCTAATATCAACAAACTATATTAATTTTACAAATCATAGTTAACCATTTATAAATGAAAATAAAAATCGGATTAACAATAAAATAACGACTCACCATAGGACTGAAATGTTGACTGGCGCAGCAAGATTTTAGAGGACAAACACAACCCTAGCGCTGGTACAGTTATGACGGCCGTCAAAATATGCGGTGCACAAGTAACTTCATTACCAACATTAATACTTAGACAGGGATTTGACCTCGACTTGGTGATATTTAGCGAGAATTTCGAATTTAAAAAACACACAACGGACTGACTAGTGAAAACGATGACAAAGTTTAATTTTATTTTTTAAATAAAATGGAAAACATTGCGTTATGAAACTTGTAGTATATAATACTATGTACATCAAAGATTGTAGTGAATTAGTAAGTTTTCTTAAATCGATGATAATGTTTAAACGATAGTCACTTGATTGTTGGTTTTCGGAGTTGTGACATGCCAAAGTACTGACGTTTGAGGTATTAATTTATTATTTTTATTCATTTGTATTTTAAATAAAGAAGTGAAATTGAGTGACCAAATAAAGGACGCTTCATTGTTTTAAAATAGATTGTTATTTGAATAAAATATAATAAGACTTTGTTTAAATTGGCTGATGACATCGAGTTACCCCATTTTTGTATAATCACCCGTATATATAATTTGTACTATTTAGTAAGTAGGTATTTTAGTAAGTAGGTATTTTTAGTAAATCGTAACATATATATCTAAATCTTAGTCTATCTATCTATATATATAAAAAAAATGAAACCCGTTTTCCTTGGTCATGGCATCACGCGTGAACGGTTGGACCGATTTCGATAATTCTTTTTTTATTATATTCCATTAAGTACGAGGATAGTTCTTATGTAGATAAAACGTAAATATGTACCACGGGCGAAGCCGGGGCGGACCGCTAGTATTATAATATTTATTAAGCTACGGAATAAAGAAGAAACAAAAATCTATAATATGTCAACAGTTCAAACATCAAAATAGCATAGCAAAGCAAAAAAAGTATGACTTGCTATTTTAATAATTTATTGACATTGGTGAAATGCATACAGCGATAAAAAATTTACGGAGAAAAATGATATTTTAAAATCAAAATCGCAGCTGGCAGTCGGCTCTCCACACCGCCACATAGCTGCATTATGCTTAGTCACGCTATTTCATTGTAAACCAGAGTTGGTTATAAAATATTAAAGGTTTAATATGAAGTCTGATATGCGATGTATGCAAATCGAGACGTATAACCACTAAGCAATTTGAACTAATCGCTTCTGAACACGGTTATGCGGATATATAGAGATCGTTTATTTGACAAGTACAGTTTCATTTATATTTAAATGACACAAAACATGTAACAATTTTTACGATTAAAAATCAGACACAGACACAACAAAAAGTCGAGATAGTTCAATAAAGAAAATTTGATTTCTGCAATAAAACAATCGAATCCGCTCAATAATGAAATGACATATTGGCAATTTGGGGGACAATAAAATGCGTCCCCAACGCTCCAGTCATTCCATATTCATCGAATCTACAAAGGGCATATTAGCGTCGAAAGTCAGACAACTTATGTTTCATTCAGCGCGGAAGCAGGCCAGATCTAACGAACAATAGCCAGGGACGATTGCTCTTGCAAAATTAATCAGTACCTATATCCATGCCGAAGCACACTGATTTATGGTGAGGGAATTAGAAGTCGGGATTTTCCACAACTGCGCATATTTCGGACTCTCGGACATGGTGCCGCATAAATTTATCGCGTATGTTAACCAGTTTACATAATTGAAAGAGTGCTTAAATTCAGCATTGGACATTTGACGAATGCCGCTTCTTTTGGTATTATAATAATTCTTTTTTATGGCGTTCAACTTTTACATAAGATCAATTAAACACAGGTTAATGTTAAACACGGCAGTAGCCGTAAACAAACATATCGTTTTTCAGACGCAAATGGACATGAAGGTAATTTCCAAAATATCATAAATTTGACAGGGATTTTGAATCATGAACTGTTAATAAATATTGTGAATTAATGAATAATGATATAGTTGTAGGTTCGGAAAAGAATGTAAAGGTTTTTATTAAGTGACTGATGATTAGACAAACGGCCAGGTGCATATTATGTTTGATGTTATAAGCACTGTGAATGCGATGCGTATCCTCGCAAATTATGTAACAGTCATTGTATAAGATAGAAGTATGTTACATTAATACGACTTCCCATTGTATCTGTATGTACAGGCTACGAGTATAACTGTTTTTGTATGTCATCGCAGAACAAAAGTACGGAAATATATTTATTGCAAACTCCAAGTAATTACTTTCGTGTTTGAAGAATGGGTTATTTTTAGGTGAAGCTTTTTCTGGCATTGTTTACTTCATCATTTCGTTTTATTGTATTCGATAATGAGGATAATTTTAATTGCTTATATAACAGGTGGTAAAAAGATATTCATTATTATTAGATGTTATATAAATTATTGTATGTCCTTTTGATTGTATAAACATTTTTGGTTTATGTTATAACAAAATATGTATAAAGTAGTATGAACTAATGACACAAAAGAAAAATATATCGGATAAATTAAATGTACATATTCTACCACCTTAATCTATATGAATTAATAGTGAATCACGAAAAAACCTCTCTAATTTATTTACTTACGTGAAATACTTAAGCTTAATCCACTTACACCCTCTATTGTCAAGAGACTAGTGAAAACCTATTTTGTACTCATTATTTAATGCAAGGTACAAAGTAAAGTATTCATTATTCTTACTGTGATAACATAATTGATTGAAACTAATTGTTTAAGCACGCATAGTATTAATGCTGATTGCTTTGATATAAATTTGATCACTCTAAATTAAATTAAGGCATGAATAAATCTATCTATTGTATGCAATCGTAATAGAGCTTTAAATTTTAATCTATTCACCCATATCGAGCTTTAAATTCGAATCTATTCATCCATATTCATAATTTATTACAAGAATATCTTTACTGTGACGAAGCTACGTATATAAGTCGAAGGATATAAGTTAAGTCACAATGCGAAAGTTTACTTTGTCAGAAATATCAAAAGCGCTTAGAGTTGGTGAGCCAGCGAAATATGGTATGTCTTTGTGGGAACTGAATGAATAGCGATGAAATGGGTTTAGCTTGAACTGAACGTCGCATAACCATAAGTTATACGAAATAAAATGTTATTTTAGGTTATTTGATCTCGTATGAGAATATGAGTATTGTAATGAGGTAGAATTTATGTTTGTTTGTAGGAAGTAATATACTAAATATGTATTTACATTCTAAATGAGCTTTCATTAAGAAGAATTTTTCTCTAATGTATATTTTTGAATAGGATTTGCTTTGTCTCTCTGTCTTAATTCAAGCGACGCGAACGACGACAGGGCCGGAAAGTTGATTATTATCTTTCTTAAATCTGTACTGTTTTGTGTGTTCAACTTCCAAGAATTAAGCTTTACAATAAGAACGATGAATTTATAATCAAACTAGCAAACCGGGACAACTCCGTTTCGCCACCAGAGACACCTTTTCTTTTGCTATAGGTAAACCTCACGGAGCCCGAGACCTTTCCAACGAATGCAAAACCGTAGAAATCGGTTCGTGCGTTCTGGAGTTATAGCGTCAGGAAGGAAAACCCGACTTATTTTTATATGGTAGATAAGTAATAATTTGCTCAAAATTCCATTTATTTACTAAGCCAATGTACAAACCACTTTTATAAATTTCAAAATCACACTAAAATCTGAACAGAAGGTTGGATATAAATATTTATTGATAACCTAAGAGTATAGAAAGTAGGTACTTCATATTATTTTCCATTAAGTTAAACAATATAATATTATTGAAATATCGATACCTCTAAATATTACGAATAAAGCTATCACAAGTTTCGTCCTTTGACAACAAAACCCTTTGAAGATTTCACAGTAGATATCGAGTATCCTTGGTAAAATTAATTAGGAAATAGTGGACAAATTCTCAGGTATTACGGAATATAAGATTTGTTTAAAGGTAATTCTCAGATATTGATTAAATCTGTAAGAATCAAACAGAAATAATTTAATCAAGCTAAATTTAAATCTAGAGCTGTATTATTTCAGACATATTAGTATGTACTTATATTATTCAGTTACGTTTTATTATTTATTTTCAAGCAAATTATATTATGCTTGTGCTGTAATGTGTAATGGTGGTAAGTGATAGTGAACACCCTGAATTCAAAAACGTCCGTGTTCAAACAGATTCATCTCATAAAGTATAATTATTTTATCCAAATGTGTCTGGCGCAAAGATTTAATGATGGCGCAAATATTTAATGAATATCATATCTATCTGAGTTTTACGATTTATCAATCCAACTATATCTACTACTAGCGGTCCGCCCCGGCTTCGCCCTTGGTACATATTTACGTTTTCCGGGATAAAATATAGCCTATACGGATTCGGTGAACCCCTCTAAGTAATGGTAAAATAAATTTTGAAATCGGTCCAGTAGTTTTTGAGCCTATTCAGACAAACATACAAAAATACAAAGGTTTCCTCTTTATAATATTAGGTAGATATAGATATCCAACATGAAGCTCTTGGTAGGATAACCAGACATCTTCGTGCTATTAAAATAAAAAATCTAATTAGAATTTATCACTACTAACTGTTCACCCTCAATAAAAATACACGTTGCGTAATTTAATTTACTAGTAAAAAACATGTCCCCTTCCGCCAATATTATTAGCAATGAAAGTTCATACACCTCGGATAAATGGTAAATACTTTGAGTTTCGGCGACGAGATGGCTCCCACCACGTCGCGACAGCGCGGCGCCTCCTGCCAATGGATATACGAAACTGGGAAAATTCACCCAAATTGGGGTAACTGAGACGAAAACAATCAATTAATATTGAAAGACAGGTGCTGTGACTGTAAACGTATTTAGTATAACTGTTATTAGATATCTATTTTGGAGCTTTATCTAGGCACTAAATTTTATAATCGATGTGTATATGTGTATTTGTTCAGTAAACATATTAAAATTAAATGATGCTATAGTAAGAAACTGTCTTTGCCAAAGTCAATTTGATATTATATTTCTAAAAAAAAACTCAATTGCCCAGTGCCCTTGCTCATCATTCCTTATATTTTGTTATCGAACCTGAAAGTAAGGAATTCTTTATTCTCCCCGACGCCACTTTGTTCCGAAGCACCTATTGAGAGAGATTCCCAGCTCTAACATCTGTATTGAAAGGCACTTAGTTACAAAACCGAGAGCTTAGCTGTGCTTTTGTGAAATTTGAATACCACCACTTCAATATCAATGGTTTTAAAATATGTTATAATGTTCTTATACAAAAATTTTGTAACGTTTACATGGTTGCGTTATTTTTGCTTTCATCGTTTATATGTTTGAAAAATGTCAGGCTTTATTTTAAACTAACGATATTATGCTACATTTATTATCATGAAAAGAGTTATGTGATTGAATAAAGTATATGCTCGCATGCGTACACTCCTGACTTCTCATGGCTAGTGTATCATTACACTAATAGCTAGTTATTTGTATCATTCAATTGGAATAAATCGATGTTTTGTCATTTTCACAGAATATTACGTACATGATAGTACTCGTATGGCTACTAATAATGCATGCACTAATCTGCATGTTTTCGACATACCAATAATAATATGTCGAAAACATACAGAACGGAATATCAAATTTATCAGTGTGTCACTGTACTTGTACATTATTAACATGACAGACGATAATAATACGAGGGGAGATTTAACTGTGCTCAGATAGGAAGCAAACATTAGTTGATCTTGAACCACTTTTTGAGTTTATAATTGAAATTGATTGCGAAATGAAAATATGCTTTCGCAATTGTGTTAGCATAATTTGAATCATGTAATCTGAATTAGGGCAATTTTGTTACTAGCAGTTAGTTCCAAGGAATTGTTTGAGGTAGGTTTTAACTATAATTTTCTTAACTATAGGAAACACGCAGCTATATTTTACATAATGAACTGCATACTATTTTAATTACACACAACTAGATTATTTATTTAGTGGAATAGCATTAGTCATTACCTGCATTATAGAAGCTTCTTTTTAGTAACAGTTTTGTTATAAATTCACAAATGTTATCCTCCATAAAAAAGAGTTATATCCACATCTACACTATTACTTTTAAAAATATTAGCTACATTTTCACGGCAGGATAACAAAATCCGTAAACATAAAGTTTATTATGGCACGCAATATTTTTTGAAAAATACATTAGCTTTCATAGTAGCATAAAGCGTGGCTACACTATATTTTCACTGATGTAATTTTAACAAACGAGTACAAAAATTTAACACATTTATTGTTATCGCAATCTGAATAAATAAAACGTTTTACAGTTCGTGTACGTTCATTGTAAATTCCTTGTAATACGATTATGAGCTTATAAAGGAATCCTGTATATGCAATGCACATAGTATGTCTTTTGATTCCACGCTTATTGAAAAGTTAATCTTATAAAAGGGTGAATCGGTAATATATTTTTTCAAAGCGCATTTCTGTTTGATTTTTATCGACTTTAGCTGGTGTGACATAAATTATTTGGCATTTGTTATGGGGAGTATGGAGATATAATTATTATCTAATCATTTATCGAAAAATACATTACCTAACATTACTGCGAACATTCGACATGTAAATCTCATTCGTTATTGGGAAAAAGTATCTACTTTTCTAAGGTAAAACTTCACTAGGCAAAATATACACATTAGATCATCAAGAAGAGAACACAAAATGCAAAATAACACAATAAATCATATTATTTTTCACAACGGAAGATGGCATTTAAAAATTCACGCTTCCGTTAACAATTACATTTTCTCAACAGCAAAAACAATTAAGTTGCAAACAAATTCTCCTTTGTTTACACTCGATTACTACACTCTGATATATCAATGCACACCAAAGGCAACTTATTAAAATGAATGTATGTTTCATAAACTTTTAAAAATCAAATCGAATCCATTGAGAGCTTTAATTGCAATTTCCTGAACACGGTAGGATAACAGTATATCAGTTATATCACTGTAGTTAATTATATTATTTATTACATGTGCAACAGAGGTTATTGTAGTGATATATTATTTCATACATTGGTCAGACTCGAGGGATATCCACGATACGTAGGTCATTAATATAATATACCATTACAGTAAGAGTTGAGAATAGATACAATCCTGTTGGTAATGTATCACAATGTTGCTGTTATCTTAATTCTCTACAATTCTACATTCCGATTTAATTTCACACATGTGCCTGGATGCGATTGTAGGGTAGAAATAGTGGAATTTAACATACAACAACAAGACAGCGAGCGCATGTTTGCTTGTAAATATGACCCGTCTTCCGAAGCTTGCTTCCTTTCACTTGAATAACTTTGAATTTATTGAATTGTGTACACTTGCACCTGTAAATTTCCTATACATATATTTAAAATAGTTACGCCCACTGCTTCCCTTGTCACGTTGTAACACATTGATAAATATTGTCACCGCGCGGCTTATTACGAGTTTAGATTATACGATTAAATAGTTAGGATAGTTTGTAATAAACACACGTGTTGTTTAAATTACAATTAGATTTAATTATTCAAATAAATGTGAACCATACCCCATGTCAGTCGTAAACAACGTTGTGAGATGAAGCCTCGTTTGTAGAATATGTTGCGATAATAATGAAGTTCGTGAAATTTATTCTGAAATGTGAATGATGAAATGGGGAAGAATTATAAGTAATAACTCTTAATTTATTAAAAAACGGGCAATAATGCAGATAGATTATGTAAATGAAGAAACTATAATGAATAGTACTAGGAACTAGTAAAAATTACAATTTATTTTATGCGAATAGCAAAACACCTTCTTTAATGAGGATAAGAAATACATAATTTTATTCAATTAAAAAGCAAACTTTGTAGCAGAAATAACCTTTCGACGAAGGTGTAATTAATAGCGAAGTTACCGTAGTTAAAATACTTTGCGAATTTATAATTACCTTATGCATGACAAATGTATGACATAAAGTTTCCAGATGTTAGAGCTTAATCAAAATTTTTAATCATTCCGTTTTTTTGTCGGCATTTATATTTAATAAATTTTTCGTATTAAAAAGTTATTTTTTAATTTTTATCATTCCATTCGTGGCCAAGAATGTGAGGAGGGAATTACATCAATTTCAATAACAAAATTAAGAAGCGAATTTTGTGATGATAGCAAAGAATTCCAACCGCTTTATTAAAAATACAAATTTATTTTCTTTAAAAATATATATCTTGAAGGCGAAAATACTTAAAGCATTTACACTCGAAATGTGTTGAAACTTCATGAATATGAAACACATCGATACCTTTATTTTTAGACAGTACAAAACGATGAATGAAACGTTTTGTCAATATATTTATGAAATAACCTTTTATGATTAATATAAAATTCGTATTTATTTTATTGGATATTTTTTTTGTTTGTATTTTAGATAATATGTATTACCACTGTTTTACTCATTAATAGATAGTTTAAAGCGCTTTTACATCTGACCATAGATAAATTCTCTAATCCAAATCGACGGCAGACCTTCCCAAACCAGATTGACCTTACCATTACTTTTTTACTGGAGAAAGATAGTTAATATTTCTTTTAATTTTATTTCATCAGATAAATTCGTATCCATTACAGTTGAAGGAAAATTCGATCAAGCTTTCAGGACTTACTGCTTTCCATTCACAATCTACAAGCACTCTATTGGAAGCAACTGAATGCAATAAAAGACGGCCAGTTTATTGAGATAAAATACTAACGCAAATAATCTAAATTTGGCGTTTAAATAGGCTAAATTTTTTCTTACTCTGGTCAATTTTTATGACAAAACTAAAAATAATAAAATATTTAAAGTTTTAGATAAATAACACATGATTACCAAAAATTGGTACGTTTATTTTATTGGTACATTTTGTTTAGGTTAAGTATACATTTTTTCAATTCACAATAAATATTAAACCTTACCTAATTGAGCAGCTTTTATTGTATGCGTAATTGTATGATTGTTTCATATTTTGGCATACAATTTTCGAGACTACATAATATTGTCCCGTTCCTTAAAAAAATTTAAAAATGTGAAAGAACTGATCATGGCTTATATAAGTGTAGGATTTAGATAAAGATTATGTTAAGTATGGGCCCGTAAAGAACCTAACATGCATACCAAAATTTAAATGATTTAAATTCGAACTATAAATATATTGTAAAATATTGCCGCCATCTCCCGCTGGGTGCATTCAAAGGTTTAAATCAGATTAACACTTAGGCATCTTTCGGGCGGTTGATTTGTGAAAGCATTGTTATCAAGATTAGGGTATAACAATGTAGTTTAACGTTAGAATTAAACTGTCAACAAAGCAAGCGAGGAATTGAAAAGTACAACATTGGGGTGCGGACTGATTTTATCGGCGATTGGGGAAGCATAGCGTTTAAATGCCTGTGTGAAATTACAGTTTTGTTCGACTAACAATACAAGCTAATACATGCTTAGTACTTTGACACATGTTTTATCGTTTTCACACCTCGAAATATGTGAGCGCATATTGCAATGTACAATTTCTGTATACGTTCTTTATTATTATTACTTATAAGAATTACCTTAATTTATTTTTTCAAAAATAAAGGTGAGGAGATAGGTACACAATACTTTTGGTTATTGGTAAGTACCTAATTGTAATGTAACGTTAAAAATCAGAATGTCTTTCTAATGACCGTTAAAATAATTACCCTCCGAGATAACAAACAAATCTCCTTCACTAACACACCGGTATAGATTTAATCACATTTAAAAACAATTTCAACAAGCAGAAATAGTTCGGACTTCGGGCACGCGCTTCACTCGTTTCATTTAACCGAGAGCTTCGCTGGTTTATCGAGTAAATTAATTTAACTCCAAGATTAACTAGCAAATAAAACAAGTCAAGAAGAGCGAAGCATCTGCATTCGATTATCCTTTCGTCCCGGCTGTAGGGACATTTACGCTCCTTCGTTTTATTCAAAGAACTTAATTGACAGGGCTTTAACTAGGAATCTGATGATAGTCTTTGTTCGGATTCTATTATTTTATAATCACAAGTTACCTCTGAGTTTGCGTAATTCGAAAGCGAATTAATTGAATAGTTATAAAGAAAAAGCGAAAGAGATATTTTACGGCTATTGTGATAGAACAATAACTTTCACGTCAAACTGCTTGCTTTTTATAGCTTGAGGTTCGAGCTATAGGTAGCATTACTTTTTCTTTTCATAATTATGATGATGATGCAATGGATCAAAGATAATGTTTTTATTATTTTAAAAGTTGAATTCTTAAAAACAATTAAGGCAATAATAATTATAATTATAGAGTCCTATTATTACTATGGATCGTTATTGAAAAACACCATTCGTGAAAATACCGTAGCGTAGCCAGACATACAAACTTGTTAATACAAAATTATACATTCCAAAGAAAATACCTACCTTCAGTATAAAGACGACAGTTGTGACAAGCGGCACCTCAAAGGTATTGTTCGTGGAGCGCTAGGCCATTTGCGGTTTTCATGGCCCTGCCACATGGTACGCTGTTTATGTTCCCTTATTGAAAGTCCCTACGATTTCCCAGTATAAGGATACAAAATACAGCTATCGATTAACGTGATCAGTCATGCATAGATTATTTTTATGAGTAACCGCGTATAACAAAGGGTTTGTGGACATTGTTCAATCTTGACACCAATGAGTCCCTCCTATCTGATGCTATTTGAATAAAGAACAATAAATACGAACTTTTTTGTAGGAATGTGTTTACTTTATCCTTTGTAAGAGTATATTTTGAATTTCCTCCTGTACATTTAATATTTATTATTAGTATTTAGTAGGTATGAAATGATAAAGAAACTCGTAGTTTTTATAATATGAAACGAACTGCAATGATGAAGATTATGCAGTTTTATTTAAATTGAAAAAAATATGTTGTTTCTAAAAAAATAATAATTAATGTAACTACTTGATAATTTCTCTCTGGAATTCGTTATATGAAAAATTCAAAAGAATCAACATAGTGAAAAATAATATCTATTTACTATTTAAAACCTTGGTATTTATAATTATCTACTAGAGTTGTTAATGTAAAAACAATACGAGTAACTTTTAGAAAAAATAGAACTTACATACCTAGGTACTTTTATAAATTTTCAATAACGTCTAAGAACTGTGATATATTTTCAGCTTCAGCTAAGGTTTAATTTTTCATATTCCTTTAAACATGTAAATTCGTATTTAACTTGTTCTTACAACACGTAGGTATAACATTATCTTTGAAATGAAAATACGTGTACAAAACCCAACTTGCTAAGAAATACGTATGAATTTAGTATTTTATTTACGTACTCTGTGTTTAAATATGAAATTTATATGTACAATATACATACCTAACTCACAATTTGAATACTGATCATTCATCTATGAAAATATTAAAATAGCATCCGATGATAAGCTAAATGCAGTGAAATTGACTATCTCCTTTTGTAGCCGATTGAAAATTTATAGCATACCTATCAGTTTTGACCGGATCGCTGTGGTGATAAAATTATCATTTTCCCGTGGGTGAAGCGTTAATAAACTGTTTAATACTGTTAAAATTTCGGTTACGTTTTAATTATAATTGCAGGAAAATTCTCACTCATTATACGATGCATCTGTGAAAAAGTTCGGTTCGATAGCTCTGAAATAACAAAATAATTTGGAAAATCCAAAAGTGCACGCCTCATAATT
>CAJQZN010021189.1:0-10980 GCA_907164685.1 Colias eurytheme
GGGGGGGGGGTCACGGGGTCATGACCCCCCCCCTGGGCTAGGTCCACGACCTAAGTGGACCACTAATTTAATATTAACTTTTTTAATTTAACAAATTAATACTGTTCAATATGATGTTTTTATTGAATTTTGAGACATAAAAGTAATATAGAACAATGAAATCAATTACAAACGGTAACGGAAGAGAATATAACAAAAATTATAGAAAAAGTTTATTAGGGTCGACCTGTGGTCGTAATTTAAGGACAAATAACAGGTTTTTCGATTTAAAAAAAAAAACTATAACTGCGGAACAAAGAGTAATGGTAAAGTTGTATGTAATTAATTTTTTTTCTACAACTTTTGCTGTTACACTTTTCACACAAAACCTCAAATATCGAAATATCCCAGTTCGTGGATAAGACATAAAATAGCAAATTTTTTTTTAAATGAACAATAGAAAATACTGTCATATTAAAACAAAAAATCGGCCAAGTGCGCGTCGGACTCGCGCACCGAGGACTCCGAGCAAACATATTTTTTGATTATGCACCGTAAAGCTTTTGTTGTATCTATTGTATACTAGCGGTCCGCCCCGGCTTCGCCCGTGGTACATATTTACGTTTTCTCTACATAAAAACCATCCTCGTACTTCAAGGAATATAATAAAAAAAGAATTATCGAAATCGGTTCAGCCGTTCTCGAGTTATGCGCTTACCAACACATTTTGCGATTCATTTTTATATATAAGATTATTGTATATTATGTATATATTGTTGTACAATTTTGTTTAAAGGATTTTTTTCTTTATTTGTGCTTGTAAGTGCTTAAGTCGTTGCTTTTAACCAAATTTCAAGACTGTGTTCACGGGAAGTACCTTGTAGGTTTTGATTGATGATTCCCTTGCAAGTACCTGTAGTTGCGAATTACAGAATATGCGGCTCTAATTGCTTTTTCTCCAGGTTGTGTTGACATAGAATTTGAATTAAATAACAGATTTAAGTTATTATAGACCTGAGTTCTGAAGTGAATATCAATTAAATACATGTAGACGTTCATGAGTAAAGGGATTGTAAGTTAAAAAGTATTAAAAAAAAAATATGTTTATTTAATTTAATTAAATAATTAGGGTTTTCGCAGTTATTACCATATCTGTGCTATAACACGATATTTTTTACTCAATTTCAAGACTGTGTTTACGGGACAGGGTGCTCCCTGCAGGTATTGATTCCCTTGCTAATGTCGAAATCCTACGGTCTACGGTCCCTTGATGCTGTGAAAAATTCAAACGCTTTAGCCAACTTGCTGAAATTTTTCGACACCGCCCGCGGCTTCGCCCGCTTTCTCTAAAACCTTATAAATAATATACTATTCCTCTTGAATCACTCTATTTTTAAAAAAACTGCATCGAAATTCGTTGCGTAGTTTTAAAGATTTAATCATACTTAGGGACATAGGCACAGAGACAACGACTTTGTTTACTAATTGCGAAAAGCATGAATTTTTCCTTAGATTATAATATAAAAAAATATTTTAAAAAATTTTTAACTTACAACCCTGTTACTCATGAACGCTGACATATATTAACTTGATATTCATACCAAAAACTCAAGGCTATAATACCTTTACGCTATAATAAAATCAAACTTCTATGTCAACGAATCAGAAGATACAGCCGTAATTTATGCCGAAAAATTTCGCAAATTTCGACATTCGCAAGGGAATCAAAACTCAAAACCTACAGGGTACTTTTCGTAAACTCAGAATCTTGAAATTCGGTACAAAGCAACATCTTATAGTACAGATACAGGAATAATTGCAAAAAATATATATTTTTCAAGTTTGTCTGCCTATCAAGACCCTTTTTCTCAGGAACGCGTGGAGGTATCAATCTGAAATTCATACCGAATACTCAAATCTACGGTTCCTTATAGCTGTGAAAAAATCAAACTTATAAGCCAACGCAATCAAAAGATACAGCCGTTTATGCCGTAAATTATCGCAAATTTCGACATTATCGCAAGGGAATCAAAATCTATAGGTATTGTACTACTTCCTGTGAACACAGAGTTCTGAAATTTGGTTAAAAGCAATGTCAGCACAGATGGAGGAAAAATTGCTAAAACATACATTTCATGCTTATCAACATTCGCAAGTGTTGCCAGGAATCAAAACCTACAGGGTACTTACTTCCCGTGAACACAGAATCTTGATATTTAATTTTTATTTAATAGAAACTTACGTCTTATAGCACAGATAAAGGAAAAATTGCAAAAAGCATAAATTTAATATTAAAACATATAAAATTTTTTGTACGGAACTCTTGGTTCGACAATCCGACTCGCACTTGACCAATTTTTTTAAAATCTACGGATCAATTAAATTACCAAAATATAACTTTTGAAAATTGACCACGTCTATGTGACCCCCCCCCCTGGCACTAAAGCTGGATCCGCCCTTGCTTTAACATTAGGTCAGTACACATTATACCTAACAAAAATTTATTGCTCCTACTGATGTGTAATATTTTATATAATGTAGACCGTATACTTACAATAAAGAAAAAAAATATCTTGTTTTATTTTGAATTCCCTAAGTTATGTTTCCTATAGAGCTACTATTGCTTTGCTTTACTTAAATTTATCATTTTCCAAGAAATTCATTTAAAAATAACTGTATCAAATGCGATTCATCAAACATGACACATTTATAAGAGGCTAGAAATTATTTTCAAGATTATAAAATCCCGCCTTTTTGTGTTGGGTTTGTGTGATCGATAGCACACAATCTTTGGATTCAATGGGCTTCTTCATCATACAATTGATGCAAATATCGTTATAAAATATTTTACCGTTACCTATACGGAATATTTTTATTGTCGTGTTTTAAAAAAAAGTATTTCATATTCAGACAGAGATACTTTCTTTCGCGTAGGTATTTAATAAATTTTAATATTAAATACCTACAACACAAGTTTATAGTGTGGATTCTTTTTTCATAGTTATTAATGTTTACTAGCTTTCAACACGCGGCTTCGACCGCTTTTATAGAACTTTACAAATTACCAGTCCACTAGAACAACTCTATGTGTTAAAAAGGAGCCGCATCAAACTCCGGACAGACTGAAAGACAGACAGGCGTGAATCGACTTTATTTTAAACTATAAAGTGAGTATAAATGAAGACAAATACTTAATACAATAAAAAACTTGAATCTTTCTGCTGAAAAACTAGAGGAATATATGCCTATAAAAATTGTAATCGAAGAACAAATAGATTTAACTTACAATACCTACACAATAGTATAAATTTACAAAAAAAATGCTACAACGACTTTAAAACTGAATACAAAATAAAGAACATAACAAGACATCGTGTAAGCAAGTATATCCGATAGAATCCAAGTATTCTAGAACTTTCAGTAAACATAAGAAAGTTATGTTAAGTAAATAACTTTACAAAGTAGGTCACTAGCTACTATTCTAATAAATAAATGAATCTATACGTTTTGAAAGAACTCAGAAAGTTTCAAAGTTGTATCTAAGAAACTATAACAAAACTTATTTGTTTACTTTTGTTGGCTCATTAACAGTTGCTTCAAAGTTATCATAAATATTTTTTTGTACTAGCACTTTTTCACGACTAAGTACATGCTGTTATTTAGTATATTAAGGGCCGATTTTTCAATGCTTGGATAAAACTCATCCGTCCAATAAGGTACCTATTACACGATAATATTAAAATGTCACGTAAACTGTCAAATACGGGCAATTAGAATACGTTTTTAAAATGGTAGTTTTATACATTATTCGACGGATAAGTTTTATCCAAGCATTGAAAAATCGGCCCTAAAAAAGGTAGGTATTAAACCTGGAATTAAATATTATCTATCATCACTCTCGTAACTTACATTTAAACATATTTTTGAACAAACTATGAGAATTCTTTCATTTTTAAATGGATTTCATTAAAGTAATGAGCAGTTTTTATTTAAAGTGACTTTCAACAAGAATGAACCGAAATTTTAATACAAGCTCAAGACTTATTTAACAGCCATCTTTAAGCTATCCTTATACATGTCGCAGGCAAATTGTTTCACGCTTTATATTAGCTTCACCTGTATGTTTGTAACCGACTTCTTTGGGCGCGATTTTGACCCACTTTAAACTGCCAGATTTCGTTCAAACTTTGTAGATTTATTGAGGACCGATGACAATACACTAATTTGATAAAAAATTTCTATTTTTTAGTTCGGTTTTCTATAAAAAGCGTGTTTTTTAGTTTTTTTAACTATTATTATATATAATCTCGCCGTTTACAAACGTGCGGCATTTTGTAATATGTCGAGAATTCGTAATCAGACATTTTTGGTTTGGATAAGGGGGTGGGTTGGGTTAGGTTCGAGTTTTTTAAAACTACACAGAAATAGGAGCCCCACGAAGTGGGGCTCCGTCGGCTCGCGACTGTCTTTTTGTAGAATTTTGGAAAAAGTAAATCTTCAGCATAAATTTACAAAATGCCAAGCATTTGTAAACGGCGAGATTATAATAATTTTAATTGCACAATTGATAGATCATAAATAAATAAAACGACATATTAAATAAAACCATAGATAGCATAACCTTTCCTTAGTATTGAATGAAACTTGGCGTCAAGGAGTCTCGCGCCACATGAATGTTGAAATCGGACAATACGTTGTCAGCCATTTTAAATTTATAGCAGTTTTTGTTCTTAGCTTACTTAACCGCGATTATGCCAAACATAGACCACACTAGTTGCTATTTTAGTATAAAGGATGTTTGTAAGTAACCTCTTTTTAAATTTAAATACTTTAGGTTATGAAAAATGATGTTTAAATTGCAAAATTTGGTTTGATTTTTTTATGTATAATATAGTGGTTGTTGGTCAGATTAATGAAATTAGCAGACTTTTGTTATAGATGAATAATAAATATATTTCATAGTTACTAGGTACTTAGATATAAGGATGGCATTGAAAAAAATACAAACTTTTAACAATAACGATAGTTTGTAGGTTAAACTGACGAGTGTTAATTTCTGAATATAGTCTTCACTTAAACATATCTTTTTATTCGGCTTTACAACTAAAAGATTCTTGATTTTTGCTAGAAAAATTATTAAACTAAGATTTAGTGAACACGCTGTATAAACACCTACTACGTTCCATTGACTACAAAATAATGACAGGCGTAGTAAACGTACCACAATGTGATATAAAAAGTGAACCAAATTTCATTTTATGAAGTCGTCACGCAATTCTTAAACGATATCCAAAGCTTTCAATATTGGAGATTTATATGATTTTTATAAAGATCACTGTATTAAATAGTATGGCGAGATTTATTGATTTCATGTTTCTAAACGACTGTGAATTGTACAATAATTTACTACTATAACTATAATAACTAGCGATTTCATATTTATGTTATCTATTCCTTCGTATTGAGACCTCCGTGATATAATGTTGGGTTAACACCACAACACACTTATTAAAACATTGAATTGTCAAAAAAGGTTGCATGCAAAAGAGAGTCGCCAGTGTTTGCCGAAACAAAACATAATAAAAAACATACGTTTGAATTGTGAATGCAAAATAATTTTTTGTGCTTGTTGTACATGCTACTAATTTATAAACGCGAAAGTTTGTAAGCATGGATTGGAGGGATGTTTGTTACTCTTTCACGCAAATACTACTGAACCGATTACAATGAAATTTGGTTTGTAGGTAGGTGAAGACCCAGAATAAGTTATGACATAGGCTAATTTTTATTTAGGAAATCCCACAGGAACGGGAAAAATGCGGGTTTTTCTTTGAAAACGTGAGCGAAAATCTCGTAGATAATAAGTTAGACTTGTAGGTATTCAAGTGAAACCACAGGATGAAGATTGTGTTTCTTGTAAACATGGCGACTCTATAAAATTTCCTCTGCTCTATAACTCACGATTTTCCTGTTACAAAAATAGTTTCGGGTATTACTTGTTTGGCGTATAAATACTTTATTTATAAGCTTTCGGAATTTTACAAATCGATCAAGTGAATATTTTTGCGTATAAAATTGCGTAACAAATAAAAAATCTGATATTTCCTATTATATTTTGTTATGTTAGGATTGTCACCATATAAAAATCAGTCATATACAATACTAGCTGCGCTTCGCGGATTCACCCGCGTGGCTCCGCTCCTGCTGGTCTTAGTGTAATGATATATAGCCTATAAGCAGCTTCCTCGATAAATGGGCTATCAAACACCGAAAGAAGTTTTCAAATTGGACCAGTAGTTTCTGAGATTAGCGCGTTCAAAGAAACAAACAAACTTTTCAGCTTTATAATATCAGTATAAATTTATAGATCCTTGTAGTAAAAATAATGAGATTTAGAGAATATACTATTTCGAATATATACCTAAACCTTAAAATGAATAAGTATCTGTTGCGATGAAATAAAACTCTACAAAATATCGACAAAAGCTTTCCCATATAATTGAATAAAAATGAAATATTACAAGTTATTGCGGTCGGGAATCGAACCCCACTGTAGTTAGGGCCATGTGGGGTCAATGGGGAGGGGCGTAGTCCCCTTACTGGGGTTCAAATATTGGGGTTATGGTATCAGAGTCCCGCCATTTTAAATGTAGCGATGTATATTTTAATGAAATTATTTAAACTGGCTGATTAAAAGCTAAAACTAAATATATATACGGGTATGGGAGTTATTACAATTTTCTAAAGTAACTAATTATATTTAATTATATAAATTATTTTAAGTTTGTTTATTCGTTGTTTAGGTAGAACTAAGATAAGTAAACCAATTCTCTATTCTATTCTATATACTTAAACGAGAAAATGCAAATAAATGAACATATTTGAATAATGTTTGTTATGTTTTATGGCTGCTTTATACGAATTGAATATGGTTATTTAAGTTTTTATGATAAATTAATGTGTTATTTATGGCTGCTGTAGGTACTGTGTACACGGGTAGAATAGAGCGGCAGAGTACCAACTAACCTTCATCCTACTTACTTACTATACTAATGTAGACACCATTGTATTTTAGTAGCGTACTAAAATTTCTACTAAAACTGGTAGAGTACTGAGAACCGGTAGAGTAGTATGCTAGTTTACTCTACCATTTACTCTACCGGTGTACAGCAGCCATTAATTATTAAAAGTATGGATAATAAATGTCTATCAAAAATTTATTTTAGTACGAATAATAATTTATTTCCATTGAACAACATTTAGAGTACACAGATACAATTTAGTAAATGTCATATAAAATTCTTACCATATGAGCAAAGTAAATTGAGTAGATTGCATTGATTTACTAAACTTCCACCTATTTCATCAAATCAAATTTAACAATAACAACAAATATGATACAATATTATGACGTAACCAACATAAAGGGTTCATCCATCTTTATTTGTCTTCTATCTATCTAGTCTGTAAACTTTAAAAAATTATGATTGATCGATCAGAAAGCTCTTACTAGAACTAGTTTGAAGTTTGAACTATCTCGTGTTTTCGTATAACTTTTACTGTGAAGGCGTTATGATTTTGTTTATAAGACTTTTTTAAAGGGATACCATTCGCACGAGTTAAAATACTTTTTAATGTAAAACTTACCAAAGCTTAATGCTCCCGGAGTGAATTTTTAAAATTTAAAATTGGCTGTGCATTGATATTTTAGACAGTTAGAAATTGAGTTTTCCTTTTTATTTTGTCCCCAACTTGTAATATGTAACATGTGTGTTAAGTCAGTAAGAGTAATTAACAAACATTCATGCTAACAAACATTCATGCTTACAAACTTTCTCGTTTATAATAATTGTCCTGTTTAATTCTTAATTGTAGGTCGACACAATAATCCTTATTTATTAGAAGAACTTTTAGTATTCTATAAGTGCGAAAGTCTGTTTATTTGATTTATTCATGCAATTTCAATACACATGCGTCGTAACTCGTAATAGAGCGGCTAGAGTCTATAGAGAGTGACCAAGGATACTTTTTACCGCGTTAAAACCGACATCTCATTCCCATGTGAAGTTTCTATAACGCGGGCGAAACCACGCTAGGAATGGAAAGCTAGTAAGCCATAGGTAATTAAAAGGCGTGCCGAAGGAAAATATATAAAACGTTGGACTTGGAAAATAATCATTAATACACTCTACCACTATAATAAAGCAAGAGAAATGTCTGTTTTGTATTCACGTTGAATGAATGTGGTTGAATGTTAACATATAGATATAGATTTTATAGATACAACTTTGAATTAATAGGCTATTGTTTGTTTGTTTGTATTTATATTGAAGGCAATGTCTACGGAATACCGTAGGCACCGTAGAGCGATGACATGAAATAACTTAGCGTAACCGTTTATGGAAAATGAATGAAATCGTTGAAAATAAATTCATTGATTATTTCTTTTTATTAAGTACTAGCGGTCCGCCCCGGCTTCGCCCGTGGTACATATTTACGTTTTCTCTACATAAAAACCATCCTCGTACTTCAAGGAATATAATAAAAAAAGAATTATCGAAATCGGTTCAGCCGTTCTCGAGTTATGCGCTTACCAACACATTTTGCGATTCATTTTTATATATAAGAAGATAGAACGTTTTATATGTACCTTAAATGATTTAAAAGTTGACCTTAAACGGGCCTTAACCATTAAAACCAACATCTTTATAATATTGCTCTATTTTATACATAGCTGTAAATTTAATCTCTACATAATATGGCACATATTCAATACATAAAGCTCAAAAGTCACATAAATACACACAATAGGTCTGTCCGTGTGACACAACCCTCACGCATGAGTGGTTTTCGCAAGTGTCAAGCGAATCAAGGTGTGGCGGCTTGTTAACAAATACTTGACGTGAATGTAACCCTTTATATTCTGAAGTTTTGGGTTCGAAGCGGGTGTAAAAATTATTCTCGTCGATTTAAGTAAGGTAGCGATTATTTATTTATGTAATTAGCTAAGATATTGATTGTGAAAATTAATCTCCGATAGGCATTATTTAATTTTAACATTTAGCGTAGGTATCTAAAATTTCTGATATCTTTTTAATTATGAATAAATGAATGAATGAAAAATTCTTTATTGCACACAAAAATACAAGATTACAAAATAAAAGTGATACAAGTTATATAGGTACAGAGTGTAATTATGCCATGTATATGGGTATCAGAATTAAGTGTAACTTTAGAATACAATTTACGTGAAAGTAAGTAAAGCAACTACATATGAGAATGAAAATATAACAATGAATAGCAGGATTAGGAAAATTACTGGGAGAGCGGGATAATATAAGAAAGCGTAGGTTTCATAACACTTGTTTACTTGCTTACAAATAGTCTCTCGACTTCATACGCCTGAAAAGCTCTTTAGGCATAAACATTATAAAAGCTTCATATTAGGATTCAAAATTCAAAGCTTACCTAATACTTAGGTCTTAGTAAATAAATAAATAAACACAATCTTTTGCTCTAATTGGTTTTAAAAATAGCCTATATTTTGTTCTTTCGGGCTATAATCTATCTCTAAATCAAATTTTGCAAGTGAAAACAAAACATCTTAACATTATAAGCAGATATTTGTGTTTATAATGTTAAAAGAACACGATTTCACCCCAAAAGCGCTTTTGCTCTACCGAATTTTTTGCACAGCATTCAACATTAATACTAATAAAATATTTACGCGACCGTCGTGTAGTTATTTCAATACATTGTCGGCACTTTTCAAACTTTAATGGCGGCCGCTGTCAAAGGACTGTGACAATTACTTTTATACTCTCAAAGATGCCGATGGTGATCGGTCAGTCGATTGATGTGGCGAATCTTTGTTTGCAACACATTGTCGGCAGGTAGGCTGTCGTCGCCTACTTTCTGAATTACTTTTGATGTAGATGTCACTTGCGTTGTTTGTTTTTGCTTTTTAAACCTGTATGCGATGAAATTGTAACACAATTTTGTGAATGTGGAGAGGAAAGAAGTATTTTTGTTGTAGATCGTTTTAATATTGTTAATATAACGATCTAAAATAAAAATACTATACTGTCACATTTATATAAATAGCAATTACCTAAATGCTAGAAAATCATAACAATTTCTTTAAATTAGATATATAAATATCTTATAGACATATACAAAGTTATTTCTCATGATCTGTACCAACTCTTTTTTAAAATCCTAACTTTATTACCTATCTATGCATAATATCAAAAAGCACTGAACTGAAAGTCCTTTTACCACTTTTACCAATAGAAAACAACATCAGTAAGATCCTATTTGGTCATCTAGAGTTACGTAACCTTATTTAAGTCCTAACCTTGTTTATAAATTTTGTTTAGGTTCTAGATATTATTACGGTATTTTAACGTCTACGTTAAATTTATGCCCTGTATTATCAAAATGATCGTTTAAGAGCTTTCGGTATAAGTCTTGGTATGAGTGCAAATATGACAGATAAATAATAATAATGGCTAAAAATACAAATGTTATATGAACTGATTATATCTCTGTGCTTTACTTAATTAAGTACTTAGTACTTACCTTGGTAATATTTTTCACAGAGTAAATTACTAACCTAATAGAAAACTTCAAGCATTTGCCTTGTTACTGAAGAGATGGGTATTTTATACCTAGGCTCATTTATATCAAAAAGTAAAGATTATAAATGCTTCCACTAAATGTACTTATAGACCTTATATTTTTATAGACAATATTTTGTTTTCATGTTTCGAAACGATTTGGTAAAGATTGACACACATGACATTCCCGCCAAAATTCATTTGTTTCTTCTTTTTTTTTATCTTAATTTCTTTTTTTTTTTATTTAGTTGCCAGCTGCTTATATAATATTCCAGCCAGATGTCACACGTGCTTCGCGGTCAGCCGCCGAATTTCCGCGCGAACACACCTATTGTCATTAGCCGCGTCCAGACCGGCTGAGCGCGGCTCGCGAGCCGCGCTC
>CAJQZN010021189.1:15980-46918 GCA_907164685.1 Colias eurytheme
TGTGTATGTATTATCTTACAAGTGCAATGTATGATACATAAAGACATAAGTTTGAAAAATCAGATGTTTTGCGCGAAGTGACAGTAGTACCCACCTCAACGCTTCGCTTATGAGGCGTGCAATATAAATAGCTGTATCCTAGGTAAGAAATAGTTGAAGCAGTATTAGTACTTAGGTACCTTAAATCTACAAAGAAACTTACCTAATAATTAATAGAACAATATTTATGTTCGGGTTTGTTTGTGTTATTATATTCGCAGTTTGCTTTTCTTTACAAGTAAAATAATGAAAACAACTTCTACGTAGCTGTTGTAATATTTCTAATTTAAATTCCTGTTTTCTCCGTATTTGTTCCTAGTTCTTCTTTATTGTATCATGTCTGACGTCATCGTTCTACATCTCATGGAATCGTTTACAGGTCGTAACTAGCTTACCGCCCGCGGCTTCGCTCGCTTTGTCTAAAACCTAATAAATTATATACTAAAACCTTCCTCTTGAATCACATTATCTATTAAAAAAAACCGCATCAAAATCCGTTGCGTAGTTTTAAAGATTTAAGCATAGAAAGGGACATAGGGACAGAGAAAGCGACTTTGTTTTGTAGTGATGATATAAAGAAAAGGTTAAATTCAATAATAGAGCCATATTAATATTAATTGATCGATGATACAATAATTATTAGTCGAACGGACTATTCGACTATCATTACTTAACAGTTAACCTACCTATATAAATATGTATTTCTTTATATTTCAAATCATAGAAGGAAAAATGTACCCTCGAAAATTCGAAATGCACAAGAACTTAAATATTTTTAATCCACCACATTTAAACGCCGGCGATCAACTATTTTTAAATTAAAATCATAATCGTGTGCTTTAATAACAATACCTATATCATTAACGTAACAAAACATGTAATAAAAGCTCATTATCTTAATTACCTACACCGTATCGTGCCCATAAAACTATTTTAATTATCGTTACATCTGATTATTTCATATCTATACATTTTGTTCACATAGTACAATTACTACGGTTAAGTACTGACGTACGAAGCAGTCGCCAGAATGTCTGCCTCTTCGTCAATGCATGAAAAACTGAAACACAGCTTTACAAATAACACTCAGCCATACAAAATTCAACTTTAACAACAAGCAATAAAGCTTTATTTGACGAATTACGATGCGGTTATAACTTCACGTAACGCGCAATCAAATATTACGGTTATTTCATTGTGATAATGTTGGTTTTTCCTTGATTGAATGGCCGGTGTCGAAGTGTGCGTGGAACGCCGCGCAGTCGCCCCCTTTTCACGTTTAGTAGGCTCGGTGGCGCCACTGAGCACGGACGTCTCTACGAAGAGGCTCGTTCCGTAACGCTAGTCAATTGTCGCAAACCCCACAGTCAATTTCTGCCTTCCATTTACATCGCGATACTCGTCCCGTCGAGATAGGAATTTGGGAATTTTTGACATTTTTAACGTATTTAATAACGTAATGTGCAGGGCTGAATGAATGCCGGTAGCGTCGGGGGTACAAAACATTTTCCGGTGGCGTGTGTTAGTTACGTAAGTTATCCGGGGAAAATCAATATCCTAGTCGTATAAATAGCAGCGGTTGAGAACAGCTGGCCGAAAGCCATGCAGCCTACGGTAAGTGCTAATGTGTTTTATTAAAAAAGTTCGTAGATTTAGACGTCAGCCTTTGTCGCAAGAATCCGTTTATATTCGTTTAACTTTTTATTGGATTAACGATGCGGCTCGCTTTATCTCTGTTATTTAAATGTCATAATGTAACGAAGAAAGATCCATCATTTTTTTAATCTCGTAGCAACCTTTTAATTGGTTTTGTCTTAAGTACCTAATGGGTATATTTTATGTTATTTTTAGTTTTGATATTTTTAACGATAGTCGTATTAGTTATTCATATTAATTAAACCAGTAGATTTTTTATACTTAAGTGGTTGTAAATTATATTCTTTTTTATCTTCGAGCATATTACCTACCCTACATTCGAACACGTATTTGTAAATCCCACACACACGGAAATAGACTGCTTAGGTATTAATGCAAAAACAATCTAAAAGGGAAAAGCCCCTTTGGGCTGAAATTTTGAAGCGAAATGTCAAGAGTCATCGAAACAGAGATGGATAACCGTTACTTATCTTGTTTTTTTTACGTTATAAAATAACAAATCGCTACAAAAGTACACATACTTATTTATATTATTAGTAAGGAAATACAAATAATCGTTTGCTCCTGTTACGCCCAGACTATTAATAAAATTCAGGAATTTATTCAGTAATAATGAAGCGATCTTTGTTATTTTCACACTTTACTTTGCTAATAGGTATAGGTACATATTTGTATTATTTCTTAAAACTAAAACTTATAGCTAGATTAGCACAGAGGGCTGGCATATAACTAAAGAGTGATCTCTTCCAGGCGAGTATTTCATAGTTATTATGAGTTTATCATAATCAAAGCTCTCTTTGTAATATAAGTGTAAATGTAGAGGTACCTAAACTTTACATATTAATCGCATACGTTGTGATTAAAATCGGAATTTCCGCTTTCTTTGTAGGTCAAATGGCATTGGATTAGTTAGTTTACCCTGTAGTTTTAAACATAATAAATAGTACGTTGTACATATTATATAGGTGAATAAAATTCATTATTTAATGAAATCTATTAATACTAAAAATATTTCTAAAATAATTTTTAATTCTAAAGCTACTTGTCTGGACGAATCCTATCACAAAAATAAGTGGGTCTGTCCTTATATTTTTAGCATACAATATTTACTTAGGTACATCTCGATTGCAGTATTATTTCGACCTCTAACCTTTATCTGATATGTTCGACCCTCTTATCTTTTAAATTGGATTAATATTAAAAATAACATTTGCTTCTATTTAGTCTTATCATCGTTTGAATAAAATTTCTTATACAATTATTAGGAGTTTCTCTATTTTTTAATGAAAATTATTAATTTAATGTGTCTTCTGTCGCATTCTCTTACTTATTTGATTTAGGGCCGATTTTTCAATCCTTGCTTAAAATTTATCGGTCCAATAAAGTATTACACGAACATTTTAAAATGTCACCTGTAAACTGTGAAATACGGACAATTAGAATACATTTTTTTAAATGGTAATTTAATACGTTATTCGATGAATAAGTTTTAACCAAGGATTGAAAAATCAGCTCTTAAGAAAAAATGAAAAGGAATTTCTTACACAATCTGCCAAATGGGTACAATGCAATTCATGTTATAAAAATAAAAATAAAAGTACTTTATGTACCTACGTTACTTTTATACATAAACGAAGCTGCAATAATAACATCTAAAACAATTTATAATTAGATGCGTGAGAAATTATCAAACTACGTCGAGATATCTTATATAAATAAGTAATTATTATCTTTTTATAATTGTACCTACAATCTAACTATGTTACTCGATGTTTTAAATAAAACTACGTAAGATATTATACATTATTTGTTATTTTTCTGCAAATACCAACAACAAGGGTCAAGTGGACTGTAAATAATAAAAAATGCAAAAAAGGAAATTACGTGCCGCATTTATAATATAAAAGATAAACCTGCCCTGCCGTTGTAACAGTCATTAATTATATACTGAAAAGGGAGCTAAAAGAAGACTGCGAAATAACTTTTTTTTCTCTTTCTAAATAAGGACGAAATACTGAAATAATTAATGAAACGCAGACAATAAAATTTTGATTGAAAATATTTATTCAAAACTCGAAATCGAACAGAAATCTAGAATATATTGAATTTGAACAAACTGGGGAATTGGTAAAAAATATCCTATATTTTCATTTCAAATCGGTTCTGTTTAACCGTAAAATCTTAATAGACAGTCAGTAACTTTTTTTGGATCTATTTATGATATTTTACGGATTAACCTTTAACAATCACGTTTATTTATCTCGGAAATGAAGGGATTGAAAAAGAGGAGGTAAAGGTCACATTCACATTTATATTAGAACTAGAGGTCCGCCCCGGCTCCGCCCGTGGTACATAATTCGCAATAAAAGGTAGCCTATGTCCTTTCTCGGGTATCAAAATATATCCATACCTTTCATGCAAATTGGTTCAGTAGTTTAGGCGTGATTGAGTAACAGACAGACAGACAGAGTTACTTTCGCATTTATAATATTAGTATGGACTATCTTTCCGCCCACGGCTACCCCCGCATAGTCAAAGGAAATTCCCATGGAAATGAGATATTTCACCGCGTTATAATGAAGCCTATGCCATTCTCTAGTCTCCTAACTATCTCAAGACATAAAAATCATAACATAAAATTACTCACACACACGTTGCAGCGTAAAAGACGAACAAACGCACATTTATAATATTAGTAGGGTTGAATTAACCTTGAGACACTAATTTTTTAAGGGTTAAAATAACAGATTTAAAGATATGAAAAACTACTAAAACATAAATTAAAGCAAGCAATTTATGTTAGGTTTCCAAATAGTTCGTTATACAGGGCACGACCTAAATGCGAGTGCACTGAACAGGCCTGTAGGTCAATAGTTATCTAACTTATATAATATAATGTTGGTAACTCGTTATGGCTTCAAATATTCTTCATTTGAGAAGGCCACAATTGCAAACAGATTAAAAAAAGTCAAATATTGTTATATTACTCGTTTCCCGGAACTGAATTAAAAAACTTTGCTGTTAAAAAACAACAATATATTATATCTATACGTGAATAATATAGGCTAGGTATATTTTAAATTATTTATTTATCGAGGACAAACCAGAACGTAGCTAAAGCCAGGACGAATATGTTACAAATATAACAATTATGTATTTTAAACCGTTTTTTTTCGTACCAGGGCTTTAATGATAATATGTTGTACATTAATAAAATAATTATCATCATATTATATACCTTTTTGATGACATGACCTATTTTCCAAACCTTGGGCAGAAAGCATGAAATTGAGCTCAAACATGATTACGTCGAGTCATTAGAAGATCCACTTAACACTTGTTAAACTTGACATAAAAATATTTGATTGTTTTGTTTTTGTTTGTTTAAAAAATACGTGATTTATTTGCTGTAATTGCATAAACTGGCCAAAGCTACGTCTTAATTTAACAATTACTTATACCTACACGATACATTACAAATGATATTAAATATTATATTTCCAAAGACAAAACAATACGAGATAATAATTTAAGCTAGGATAATTACCCACTTCAAAGTCACTGAAGATGATATAAGGCTTCTAAGTTCTAAAGATATCCCATAGATCGAATAATTTTCCAGCATTTGAAAATAATACTTTCAGAAGTACATAAAAATGCATTAAATCTTTCGTATTTGCCATATTAAAATTCCTACGAATAATAACGGGGGTAAATAAAATTCCAATTAAAAAAAAATGTCATCTAATATAATGAAGATTCTATCTCTTTCACTCATGTCATAGCACTTATGAAAGAAGAGTCCAACTAGTGATTTCTTCATTGGCAAATATTTTTATGGAGCTCTCCGGTATAATACGGCTAAATTAAAAGAGCTCTAGCTGTGGCTGTAGTATTACATATTATAATGAATGTCACATTATGCTATAGAAGCTGATGACGTCACACGGGCGTCTCACTGTCGCCGTGTTACGTCACAGATTTTACTAGAATGGAAGATGAACTTTGTAGTATGGTTTATCGGAAGGGCTTCTTTATATTACTATGTTTATTGTTGTCGTTTAATTTAATGGTGTGAATTTATTTATTTCTACCTAGTAAGATAAAAATTCAGTTTGAATTTTTGTTACGGATTACTCTGAAATTTAGTTTTTAGACCGAAGATATTATAAGTATATCATTATCTAAATTATGCAATGTTTTTATTTTGAGTACTACTTGAGTACAAGTAGATATAAGACTGAGCTTTATCATACGCATTTCCTAAAATAGAAATGAGATCTTGATTGTAGACGTCTGGTTTATATTTTTAAATTTTATGGCTTATATGACCTAACAATCTATAAAATTAAAAATTTAATTACCTACCTATTTAACTTGATAGTTAATTCGTTAAAAGATTTTAAATTTTTAAGTCCGTAAATACTATAAAGTATGTTTATTGACATTGTAAAAAAAAATATGATAAACGCAATAAAATAACAGTAGTAGTTATAATTTTTCAAGAATAATAATTTTACACTACGAATATTTAAATTCAAGCGTACGACTCAAAACATAACCTAAAAACCAAAATAACGAGTTAGAGATATGGACTATTTCGGGGCAGATTCATAAAGCAATTTGGGAGATAACGCAATTTTGAGTCGGGGAGGCTTATCCTAATCCGATCGCGACTCCAAATCACGCTTCTGTCATCGAAATCTATAGCTAGACCGGGAGATACTGACACAAAATTTCGAGTCATTTGTACTAAGACCCCTGTAGAACCGCCATCCTGTTACAAATGACTCGAAATTTTGTGTCAGTATCTCCCGGTCTAAGCCCTTTGAACCTTGACAGCTAATAAATGCGCCTTTTTTCTTTTTCGCGGGAACTGACGCGAACTGTCAAATGAGGCGAAAGAAATTTTTAGTCTTTATTGTGTGATGAAAATTGTTTTGCATTGTTTGTAATGATATGACTATAATATTTCAAAATAAAACTCACGCGGATATCTAAATTCCTTTTTTTTATTTTAAAAAATTACGACTATAATAATAAAAAAAATGAAGCTAGAAAATTTCATACGTTCTATTTTTAAATCTATGTTCATCATGTTTCGAAATTGATCGTAATTTTAATGTGTTTAATTTAAAAATTAATTTTATATGGTGGAAATGTTATTTGGGTGCGTTTTGAAATCTTATAGCCTAAAATATAATAAATATGTACCTATCATCAAGAAGTAACCTTGCAAAGAATGATCTAGAATATGATTATTAAGTATAATAAGTCCAAGTGAGTATTTCTCATTTATTTATTTTTCATTTTTCATTGATTGCTTTAATTACATTTATTAAAGTTCAAATTTTTGATAAATAGCGTGTTTTTTGGCAATAAGAAATTGTACAGTAATAATAATAATTATGATGAATTAAAAAGTACATATTTATTAGTAGTAATTGACTATAATGTTTAAAAAAAACATCTGATTAGCACATGGTGTAATGAGATACGGTATTATATTTTTTTAAATCATTAAAATTAACTATGTTGTATTTGGTAAATATATTACAAAAACGCACGCCCTAATGACTTGTAGCTTTTTAATCTTTAAATCAATTAGTTGATAAGCTTCGTGAGCGTTTTCGTATGAAATGCTTCATCAATGTATCAGTAAATCAATGTAAGCATCACGAAAATAATCGACAAAAATATACGAGAATATTAAAAATTAACTTTTTATCTTCTTCTTCTTCTTATATATAAAAATGAATCGCAAAATGTGTTGGTAAGCGCATAACTCGAGAACGGCTGAACCGATTTCGATAATTCTTTTTTTATTATATTCCTTGAAGTACGAGGATGGTTCTTATGTAGAGAAAACGTAAATATTATGTACCACGGGCGAAGCCGGGGCGGACCGCTAGTTATTATATAAAACTAAGTAACTACCTAGTGTGTTTTGGATACCTACTCTACAAAAATTCTATTACTAGACCTATTTAAAGACCTACATTTTTAAATAGATTTTACCAAACATTAATTTTAAATTGCAGCAATCTACAATATTACAATTTTTTTGTAATATTTCAAAATATCCGCAACTTTTAATATGAAATTTCCTTCTCTTTGACATCAAAGACGTGCCTTTCTGAGAATATTTAAGATTTCCTTTTCTAGATATAATGGGGGCTTGTGAAATGTTGATGGCATGACTTATTATAAAGTGCAGTATTAATTTTTACCGTGACTTCGGCTGTTTTTTTCCGCTACAGTGATTGTGTTTGTTTAATTAATTATTACAGATTTTTTAAGTGAAACTTATTTAGGAGTAAAATTTCAAGTTTGCGTCATGGCAATACCGTCATGTCATGGAGTAAGGCGACGATTTTGGTATCTTTGAATCTTGCCAAAGAGGTTTAACTTCTGACACGTGCGCTCGGCACATACGCTCTTTTTTTTAAAGGTCTGTTAATTTTATATTTAAATGCATCCAGCTACGCGTTTTTAACTATTAAGTTAATTTATTACCAAAGTTTAATTATACCTGTAACGGAATGAAAAAGCTTTGTTTGTATTGTCCGTTTTGTTTGTCAGATTCGTAAACGTTTCGAGGGTAGAAAGCTAAAGGTACATTATAAATGAGTGTTATAATCCACTAAGTAAACATTTGTAATGTAACACCGCATGCACACAGTATACAGAAAACGAGCAGTAGCGAAAGTCCATACAAAACGTTCCGAACGTTCCACTCACATAAACTCAAACAAACTCCAACTCAAACATTTATTTATTGAATTAGACTTCTTCTAAAAGCACTTTTGAATCGTCATTACATATTTTTTACATTTACCACCGATTCGGAAAGCAGTATCTATGGAGAAGAACCGGCAAGAAACTCCATAGTTGCTCTTTTAAATTACCTATGTCATTATTAATTATGTCACAAATATACGCATCGATGTGACTCCTGCGGTCTCCCACGATCAAATTCAAATGATTTATTGTGATTGTATACTATACTGTTCATATATGTTTACTGTGACATTAGCTAAGTGACCGAACAGCCCACATAATGCGTCAGCAAATAAACGGTTGTAAAGGTTATATCCCTGATACATGAAACCTTTTATCGAATAAAGCCTTGATTTTCACTATGAAAAGCTGATCATCGCTCTAATCGATCAGAGAGAAATTCTTTGACACAGAATCTAATATTATAGGATAGTTTGTGACTATACTATTTTATAAATACGAATAAAACATTGTTGTAAATACGAATAAGATATAAATATTGAATACGAAGCATCGAGAAGCAATTCAATCAAAAAAACATATTTATTCAATTTATCTCGCTCGATTTTATTCAATACAAGCTGTGCCCCGCGGTTTAATCCGCATTGCTCCGCTCATAATGCTCTTAGCGTGATGATGATGCCTATATTGCCTTCCTCAATAAATGGGCTATCTAACACTGAAAGTATTTTCAAATCGGACCATTAAATCCTGATTTAGCGCATTCAAACAAACAAACAAACTCTTCAGCTTTATAATATGTATTAAAGTATAGATTCAATCCCGTCAAATAAATACAATGGTAGAGTTCCGAGAAAATAAATAAAATCTATATATCAAAAACCATTATCCACGAACCTCCCAATCTTTCATAATTCCTAAAAAATCGTCTATAAATAATTGTCAACAATCATTTTAGATATATAAAAGGCGCACAAATAAAGCGGAGTCCTCGATTTTTTCTCTAAAAGCTTTAGTGAAGTAACCCGATCACAAAGACTACGGACCCTCGTGGGGAATATTCCAGATTGAGGTCAAAAAGTTCGCTCCAGGGATCACTTACATATTGTATCCTAGACGCAATTTAGGCGGGAAATATTTGTCTATTGTTGTATTTGTACTCTTTCACGATACAATTTTATTTCAATTGAAATCGCTAGGCTTTTCATGTTGCTTCTCGTATTTTTTATTTTATAAAACTCTCAATATAGACAGTTTTTGTTATAAAAATAAAGATATTTTTGAGTAACATTTCCAAAGTTCGATTATTTAGACAAAAAAAGTTATAGACAGTCAGGGTAATTTCCGTAAAATTTTATATTATATTCGAACAACCAGCAACCCATTTAAATTTTTTAAATGTATATCTATATTCTTATATGTATTATCTATATTTTCCTTTCCTCTAACAAATTGTAAAGCATGTTTAAAAGGAAACCTTTCTTACGCTAATAAAAAGGCTTCATAAATCTCATCATCACAATAAAAATCAAGCTTAATAATAATATAAAAATCCAATAATATTAGCAATAGATATTAATGGCGTGGACTGTCGACAATTTGTCCCTCAATCAAAAATTTTTACGGCATCCATTCCGCAGTGACATTTACGCGCCTCTCCGCCCGAGGTGAAGTGATCAATAAAAATATATTTCCCGCCATTTTCCCGCATATAAAAGCGCGCAAGGAGGTTTTATATCGCGTTCCATGAAATATGACAGATGTCAATAAAATATAACTTGTTGAATGTGTAAAAATGTGGATATATCATAGAATTGTAAGTGGATTGATGTTATAAAATATAATTATAAGTAGAATACCTAAATATTATTCGTGCAATTATTTACTCATACGAATGTACTACGTTTAATTTCTCTTGCGTTTTTTAATTGCTTTTAATGTAGAATCTTCTACTTTTCCCTCCTTGGTGTTATGACATTGACATAATCCGTCAATGTCAAGACTAGATAACCGTTAATCGAAGAAATGCAGTTTGTATGTAGAGAAATAATTTAAAATAAATTATTCAGGTAACAAAAAATAATGCATATACTCGAAATACCCAATAGTATCTATAGACGCTCTTAAAATACTTAAATATTAATTTTAAAATACATAAATTTTAAACACAGTTTATCAAAGTATTCTTCTTAAACTCCACATTTTGCTGTAATTTTACTCATTAACCTAATACACGATTCCCTTTGGCAGAATTCCAAGTTATATTTTAAGCTTTCAAAGCTTAATGCTCAAAGAAAACGTACAAGTTAGGAAAAGTTGTGAACATTGAAGTAATTAACAATATATTTAGGTAACCATCTTTCTCTTATTTAACTTAACAGCATGATTATATAGAAACTAGCTATTGCCCGCAGCTTCGCCTGCATGGAAAAGAAAAATTTTCATGGTGCAAACTTTCAATTTTCTAAAATCCTTTCTTAGGGGACGCCTACGTTATGACATATATCTGCATGCCAAATTTCAGCCCGATACGTCCAGTGGTTTGGGCTGTGCGTTGATAGATCACTATATCAGTCACCTTTGAGTTTTATATAATACTAGCGGTCCGCCCCGGCTTCGCCCGTGGTACATATTTACGTTTTCTCTACATAAGAACCATCCTCGTACTTCAAGGAATATAATAAAAAAGAATTATCGAAATCGGTTCAGCCGTTCTCGAGTTATGCGCTTACCAACACATTTTGCGATTCATTTTTATATATAAGAGAAGATATAGATTAAACAAAAGGTATACAAAACTATTACAGATATAGCATTATAAACTACAAAAAACTTCAATAAAATATTATAATTCACACGTGAAAGATAACACACACTGCTGAACTTAGCACACCTTTCTTTTGTAGAAGAATTATTATGAATAAATGTTTGCTTTACGCATGCCTCAATTTATTCCCATTTGTCTGGATTTTGTAATAATATGAATTTAGTTTTATACCTATTTACTACTATTAGCAGTTTTTCAATCACAAATTATGGTTTAACTATCTCTCCGCCCGCGGCTTCGCCCGCGTTTTCAAAGAAAAACCTGCATAGTTCCCGTTCCCGTGGGATTTCCGGGATAAAACCTATCTTTTGTGTTAATCCAAGTTTAGCCTCTGTATGTGTGCTAAATTTTATTGTAATCGGTTCAGTAGTATTTGCATGAAAGAGTAGGTAACAAACATATAATATACAAACACATACATCCATCCTCACAAATGTTCGCATTTATTATATTAGTTGGAAGATGATGATTATCATAAACACTATCTTGTAAAATAAAGTAAATTGTTGTAATAAATAATATGTTGGGGTAAGACGAACATAGTTTATTTTGAGGCAGATGTTTTGAGCACTTGATTATTTATTTTAATCAGCTCTCTCTTAACCATAACGCTAAAATCAATACTAACGGCAGTAAAAAAAAACGTTTAGGTTGTGCTAATGTTCGTCTTCCCCTTAATTTAAATTTGAATTTGATATCAAAATTGAATTTTTCCAGAGGATGCGGCGTCCCCGCCGGCACCGCTGGCTGACAGTGTCCATATTCTTCATCGCATATTCCGTGTTCCAAGCCGTGATTGGAAGCCCTTCGGAGCCTGTCAAGGACCTGCCGGAGAACACCCCCGTACCGGCTGCTACTGTTAAACTTGATGATAAAGGTAATTGTATTTATATCATTTTATTTCTTTAGGGTTACATGACTTTGTTTATGTAAACGTACGGTCTACTCACTTAAACCTAAAAAAAAATGTTGTGTGGTTTTATGAAACCACGGTAAAAGTGAAACTTATTTGTACGATAATTATCGTACGGTTCGACTGTCACGCGACATGCGCTACACAGACCAAAAAGTTTGAGACGATGTAATAAAAGTTTCACTAAGTGTGTTGAAAGGATTCTTTTATTATTATTATGCCTTTAGTTTTGAGTTTAGTGTTGATGTGCATCGTATAAATAATGTTGACGAGGTAAATGTATTTTCAAATGAGGGTTTAGGTATGTTTTTTCGTCAGTGTAGCATTGCTACACCACTTTTTTAGATCTAAAGCCTGAAAATTCTGAAAGTGAAAGCCTAGTAACAGACAGATTGACAAAGTTAATTATTATGTAATTATTATGTAAAAATCAAATCAAATCAAATAATTTTTCAGAACCATTGAAAGTGACTCCAAGCGTAGCAACATTCGGAGTTACTGATGGCGGGAAAAAGGCTATGAAAGAATTGGATGAGGATGAAGAAGGCGAGAAGAAAAGGCAAAAAGATGCTGGTTATGAGGATGTGAGTAAAAACTTAAAAAGAGCATGTGCACACGTGTCAGAAGTGAAACTTCTTTGACAAGATTCAGAGATACCGAAATCGTCGCTTTACTCCACGTGACGGTATTGCCATGACGCGACCTGAAATTTTACTTTCAACACGCCTAAACAAGTTTCACACATCAAAAAAACAATATGATCTAATAAAATGGCTCGTTTTCATGTCGAAATATATATCTATCTAATTTTAAATGTCTTAACGTTGTTATTTTTTATACTTGTGACAAATTTAGACTCGTTTTTACATACAAACACACATTACCTTCTTTTAAATATGTATATAATATTTATTTGCAGGATAAAGAAACGGCTGATATTCGCAAAGAAGAGGAAATATTAGAGATGTCGATAGCTACGGTACATCCTCTGAGATATAACTGTACTCCACCCGCTATTGAACAGGTATTTAGACTGAAATCTAGACTTGTTTAAAAATCTATGTGAAGACTTCCATATACATATATTATCAATGGAAATGGTTATTTATGTGTTGTGTAACTGTCCTTATATACTTGTTGGCAGGTTTGAATTATGATTATGATCACACAAAATTCAGCCGAAAGTTCCTAGCCTACTATCACAGTAAACATATACGAACAGTAGCGAAACTCAATACAAACGCGTAAATGAGTCAACTAGTATTGCTACTGTTTATATCTATTTAATCTTATGTACATGGAAGATGATATAAAATCTCATTTATTAGTTTCACTGTCACTTACCTGCCACCTTACATCCACTAGTTAAAGGAAAACCCGCATAGTGTGTCATGTCATCATTTCATGAAAATCGGTACAGCAGTTTTTGCGTGAAGTAGTAACAACTTTCGCATTTATAATACATATTAGAAGGATTGCAATGATATTAAAAATAAAATACATCTCTCCCCAGTTCCCCCGACCACTGATGGGCCAAAACGCGCGCAAGCACGGTGGGCTCATCATACACATACTTGTGTGTGTGTTCACTTTTATCGGCCTGGCTATTGTGTGTGATGAATACTTTGTGTGCAGTTTGGATCGGATTTGTGAAGGTAAACAGCAAAAACATTACAATTATGACATACAACGATACAACATATTTGACATTCTGCACGAAGGGTACAATAAATTATAAGACTCACAATCACGCTAAAAAATAACTAGACTCTCATCAAATAAATATATTATTTGAATGGTGTTGTATACTTTTTGAAAAAATATATTATGTGGTCTTTAACTTTGTGTCAAATAAGAAAAAAGTACCTACCACCAATCTATTCAAGTTGGGCAAGTGCCCAATCCTGCAAGTCAACTTATAATTTAAATTTTTGAAGTGAAAACTTCTTTAGCGGCGTTGCACTTTTTCTGTAATGGGTATAAAATCTTAAACTCGCGTCAGGACACGTGATCTGATCGAAAAAGCGTAAGACGGATGGATATCAAACATGCTCAACGTTAATAATCAAGTTTTCACTTCTGCCGGCACTCCCCCAGTGCAACCCGTCTTTTTTTAGATGAAATTGAATTTGTAACAAACGAATGAATAGTAGTAGTGTGAGTGAGTGTGTTGTACTGCTCCTTTTTACAACATCCAAATTTGTAAAAATGTTGGTTTTAATTTAAATTATCGATATTCAAAAATAAAACACATTTTTATATTTTTTTATTCATATTATTTCCTCAAAAACCACATACATATATAATTACAGAACTAAAGCTAGCGCCCGATGTTGCCGGTGCGACTTTCATGGCGGCTGGTTCCTCCGCGCCTGAATTAGCTACCGTCGTGATTGGAGTGTTCTGTGCGCAGGATGATATTGGTATGTTTTATTATAATTTTAGATTAGATTATGTAAATATGAGATTATCTTTATTTTTTTGAAAGTTCTGGAATCGTGTTAAACATAACATGGCTACATTATTATGGGTAAATAGGGGTGCTACATCCTTCAATAGTAAAATGCTTATAAATTAATTATTTGCTCATGAAATGCTACGCTATATGATTTATTTCACAAGTAACAAATACAGTGCAATAGAGTACAGTGTAGTAGAGTAGGATAAGGCCACGACATAATCATAAATTAATAACACACTGTGAATACTAGAGTGATTTTATTTATTTTTATTTACAGCACTACAATCTATTGTGTTCAATTCTATACATTTATAAAATAAAAAATTTTGACATTTTAACGGATTTAAAAGTCTATTTATTCCGATCAAAACTTTACAGCAAGCTTAGTAATTTTATATATTTCTATATTTATTTAATAATATATATTTCAAATAATTATATTTTCAACAGGTGTATCAGGAGTAATAGGCTCCGCGGTATTCAACATAATGTTCGTAATATCTGTCTGTGCGTTGTGTGCGGGCACAGTGTCTCATCTCAACTGGTGGCCATTGTGTAGAGATTGCTTCTTCTACGCGATCTCTATATTGGTGATGCTGTGTACTATTGCGAATAATTATGTTTCTTGGTAAGTGTGTATGATTATTTGTGATGTTTTCTTGTATTTATCTGTCCGGAAAGATAGCTATTGTTAGCTAGTTATTTATTTATAACATTTTAATTCAGGTAACAGACAATAAATTGTACAGACCCATAGAATAAATACCTTACAGACTAACATACTAACTAATAATATACACGTTATATGTACTTATAAAGCTCGTACGTTATAGGCCTGAAGTGTTAATAATGTACGGCATGTACTGCTTGGCGCGGCAAGAAACTCCATAGTTCCTCTTTTAAAGTCAATATTACAATTAATTTTACATAGTAATATTACATAACGCTTGTACATTGTTGGCCTGAAGCGCTATTCATGTTAATAATGTACGTGTACATTAAACTGCATTGTATAATTCTTGTACGTTACAGGCCTGAAGCGCTATTCATGTTGATAATGTACGGCGTGTACTGCGTGGCGCTTCGCTTCAACACTACGCTGGAGGCCTGGGTGCTCACGTGGCCGCTGCCCTTCAAGCTGCCCACACGGGAGGAACAGGCCGCGCTTGTTACTTACAAGTGAGTGTAGAGTACACTGGAGTAGAGTGGAGTGGAGTAGAGTGTAGTGCAGTAGAGTAGTGTTGTAAAAAATATTTTTTTTTTGATGTTACATATCTGCAATCAGTCAGAAAAAATAATGTAGGACAATAGAATTGGAAACAGTTCAATAGAGAAGGATGATCTTTAATACATAAACATTAATTAACCAACACTTTAGGTATATACGGGGAAGTCCACAAGAAACTTTACACAACAATACAGTGCAGCAAAATAGTATACAGTAGATAAGAGTAAAATCCAGTGCAATATATTATGACAAGAGATGTACGTACGATTTTGAAAAGATTAAAAAAATAATCCAAACGATGTAATTGCGTCGTTTTATGTTACATTAAAGGCCGATTTTTCGATGCTTGGATAAAACTTATCCGTCCAATAAAGATACACGATAATATTAAAATGTCACATAAACTGTCAAATACGGGCAATTAGAATACGTTTTTAAAATGGTAGTTTTATACCTACATTATTCGACGAATAAGTTTTATCCAAGCATTGAATAATCGGCCCTAAATAAAAAAATATAAGTTGAAATTGTATATTACAAATATCTAATTGTACAGAAGCGGCGGCCAACCGCCCGCACCGCCGGCCGCACCATACAGCAATGTGGACGGACAGACTAAGGACTCGCCTGTTGACCCCGCTCGTGAGTTACTGTTTTATTTGTTTACTATGTCTCTATTTACTGTTATGTATCTTTATTATTTACGGCTACAAAACGGACCATAATAATTTATCTGTTTTGTACAATTATAATTTGAAATTTGTGAAAAAACTAAAAAAAACATGCCTATGTTTTCGGACAGAATTAATTAAAACTTTGTATATTTATTAAGGATCGATTACCGATTATTATATTGTCATCGATTTTTAATAAGTATACAAAGTTTTTATTAAATCTGTCCGTTTGAAATGTTTCAAAATCGAGTCTAAAAGAGTCGGTTATATACAAACATGCACATGATAATAAAAGCTAATAAAAGCTTATTACTGAATGATCACTTCAGTTTTGACACACAACTAAATTCCAAATTTCTCTTTAATCAATTAATTTTCAACTCTAACAAAAACGTAGTGGTAAGTGAAGTGATAAACTTCATTTAACACTACTTTTTTTTTCAAATCCACTATAATTTATCACAATGTACAAGTTTAATAACATGTACAATATAGCGTACAACCCGGGTGGTGCGTACGAGAACGCGGCGTACAACGCGGAGCCGGCGCCCGTGTGGGACCCCGCTAGTGCGTGGGACGATACCAACAACGCGTGGAGCCAGGAGACTTCGCTGGTAATATATTACGCTACACTACACTACACTACACTACACTATATACTGCACTATACTACACTATACTATACTGCACTACACTACACAAAACTTCACTACACTAGATTCCATAACTAGCATATAGTGCGCCTAAAATCCTAACATAAAATAAAATCAGGAGACCGCGCCGGTAACTGTACTACACTAAACAGCTCTACAATAGACTAACGTACACTGCACTCCATAACTTGCATATAGTACCTATGGGTTACTATCTCTCACAACAGATACATATACAAAGGAACTCAAAATCTTCATCATAGCATGGACCAGGGGACCATGCTGGAAACTATAAGGCCCAACTTGCATACAGTTTGTGATCCTATATACCAACACATCACTTCCCATTATGGTAGTATAATAAAGCTTATACTACCATAATCAGTCTTCAATTACACTGAATGAGCGAGAAACATTCACTTAAAATATTTTATAATATTTTACAGCAACAACCAGCTAACCAGAGTTGGAATGTAACTCAACAGCCACAACAACAAGATGTACAAACGCCACAAACGCCGGGACAAGCGGAACAACAACCTCAACAACCACCACAGGTATATTATAATTACTTCTTATTGAAGTGAAAACTTCTTTAGCGGCGTTGAGCACTTTTTCTGTAATGGGTATAAAATCTTAAACTCGCGTTACACGTGGCCTGATCGAAAAAGCGTAAGACGGATACCATTCCAAAATATCAAACATGCTCAACGTTAATAATCAAGTTTTCACTTCTGCCGGCACTCCCGGAGTGCAATCCGTCTTTTTTTTAATAGCATTTCAGTTCAATTTAAAAGATAGGACTGATATCAATGTACTTAGAACTTGTTTTATCTACATATAGTTAGTAGTACTATAGGCGTTTAGAAGTTTAAACCATATGTTAAACGTTATATACAATTACGTACCTAAAGTTTAAAAAACCGGTCAAGTGCGAGTCGGACCCGCGCACGAAGGTTTCCGTACTATGGGGACCCCCCTTAATATTTTACTTTTGTATTTTTAGTATTTGTTGTTATAGCGGCAACGGAGATACATACATCATTTGTGAAAATTTCAGCTTTCTAGCTATCACGGTATATGAGATGTAGCCTGGAGACAGACAGACGTACAACGAAGTCTCAGTAATAGGGTCCCGTTTTACCCTTTGGTTACGTATAAAAGTAAAATTTTAAGTTGTTGTTTCGTCTCAAGTAAATATGTAGTCAATATAATGCACATTGTTTTCTACGGAATTAATAAGTTCTATACTCATGATATATATTTATTTTATTTATTTATACTTTAACAGCCGTACAAATAAACGAGTTATAACATTTTATGCAAAGAATAAACTAAGAATAAGGAAAAATCATACAAATAAACACGAAATAAATGTAACCTAGTATAACTTCGTAATAAGTATTCATACTAATGCTATTCCGTCCTTATTACGGCTACCACCCTAGTATAAGTCTGACATAACCGAGTTATAACATATCTTTTAGTACATTGTGCTGTGTTTTACAAGTTTTAGAAGCAATTTTCAATCTAAATTTGAGATAATAGCAATGAGAGTAATACAAGAAGTAGTAAAAGTTGAGCACATTAATAATTTCATTATGTACCTATTGAAATGGAAAATTTTGTATGAAATGTCAAAATATACGAAATTATAAAAAACCCTTTTGATATTTATAATGATTTATTATTTACAACATGCGCCAATCCATACATACATAAAACTTATTTCTAAACTTATCACAATAATATACACTTTCGTTGAAAATATAAATCTTCTAAGCCTGGAGTTGTATGTTTTGAGTACCAGATATTTGGCAACTCTCTATCTCAAGGTGGGTTTATCTTCTGTTCTCCAGATATTGGATAGCGTTATCTATCATTTGCTTGCATATTTAATGATATATTTAAATTATTTCCAATAAATATTTAAAAAAATAAATAAACAGAACATCGCATGATGAAACTTCACAACAAATTCGACGAAGTCAAACGAGCGTCAGCAAAATGACAGCACCAAGGCATAACCGTAGACAATTTCAATGTTTTTTATAATTTTGTGAATGAATTGCGACGTTGCCGCTTCGCGCCTATTGCATAGCGTGAGCATAGTTTCATCGACGTTATTCCAAATTTATTTGTAAGAAATTATGACATCCTTATTCTTTATTTATTCATATCATATCTATGCATTGCATAAGGTTTGAATAAGCAAGTTTTTATTTGTACGGCTGATAGCATTTAACAATATAATTTCAGCCAAATCAACAGCCATACTACAAGGCGAAAGAATACAATCCTGAGACAGCTGTCGATCCGCTCGTTAAACCCATTGGAGCCAGTAAGTAATACTAATCCTACTTATATTATAAATGCAAAAGTTAATATGTTTGTTTACTTGTTTCACGCAAAAACTATTCAACCGATTTTCACGAAATTTGGCACACTCATAGAGGGTATCTTGGATTAGCACATAGCTTTTATCCCGCCAAAGTTTCACTTCTGACACGTATACTCGACACACGCTCTTTTTTCCATAATTCATAATTCTTTATTTGCAATAAAAATTGTACATCGATGTTATAAAATGGTAAAAAGATGTTTTTTTAGTTACAGTAAGTACAGAATGTTTAGCCGTTATTCAAAAACAGCATGCAAATTTTTACTTATTACAAAAAAATGTTTTTTGTATCCACATTTCTTTTAAAAATACATACTATCCAATGCTCTTTCCCTAAATATTTTTCGTGAACAATAAAGAGTCTATAATACATTGAGGTATTACTATAGAGAGGAAACCACGAACAAAATCTGTGTAACAAGCGCGGCGGCGCGGGCCGGCTAGTGAGTAGACACTTTGTAGATATTCTGCCTTTTATTATTTATAAATTAAAACCAATCAATGTAACAAATAAATATTGTGTATCTTATTAAAAAATATGAATAAAATTATCAATTAAAACCAATCAATGTAAAAAAAATGGCTTGAGACGATTGACTCTAACTCGGGTTAGAAATAGTTTAGTAGAGATGCCTTCTCTAATACATAGTATATTATGTATCTATCAGATTTCGTGCAACTCGCGTGTTGGTACGTCGCGTTCCCGGTGCACTGGTCGTGTCGCCGCACGATGCCGGACTGCCGCGGCCGATGGTATCCCGTCACCTTCATTATATCGATGCTGTGGATCTCCTTCTATTCGTACTTTATGGTCTGGATGATTACTGTTATTGGTGAGTGTAAAAACGTATTGAGGCTAGGGATTTTTTTTGAGGATGAAATTTTTGGATTTTTTTTTTAAGTTCTCATTGGAGGATATATTTTAGTTATACAAGTTCTTTTAGGTCTCTAGAATTTTATTAGTATTCTCGTTTTTGATATAAACAATATCTTTGCGTTCGTTTAACTAAATATAACGTTCACACTTAAATTAAAAAAAAATTGTTACATCATCAATTTTTGTCTCAACTTATGGCTTTCAGCCTTAAGGCTACAAAAGGTTCAAAAAAAAAAGTTCACTCTGTCTAAAAAGTATATTTATTGTGTCTCACTTCACTCTCTTTACAATGGCATATGAATAAATAATATTATATTCCAGGCTACACCCTGGGCATCCCGGACACAGTGATGGGTCTGACGTTCGTTGCGGCCGGCGTGTCCGTGCCCGATGCGCTTTCTTCACTCGCTGTCATCAAGGAGGGGTGAGTGCTCACACAAACATACATACAGATACGGTACGATTCAAACTTAATGATAGATCGTAACATCGTACACTCCGATGCGCAGAAAACAAACAAAAACATTACAACACACTACCAATCGACCTAACACCCTGTCTTCTTACTTTACAACATACTATCAATCGATTTTACAACTCACTATTAACCGAGCTTACAAAGCATTGCCCACCGACTTCAAAATACACTTACAATCGACCTTACAAGTTACAATACACTTCCAATATAATTTACAACACACTACTGACTTTAAAATGCGACTTTGTATTCGTTTTTATAACAGTACTAGCGGTCCGCTCCGGCTTCGCCCGTGGTACCTACATGTTTAAACTATCCTATCTCTCAAGTTGGATCGAACTTGGTGTGCGAATTTTATTATAATTGGTTAAGTGGTTTAGGAGTCCATTGAGGACAAACATTGTGACACGAGATTGATATATATTAAGATAATAAAAAAAATATTGTATGAATGCAGTTACGGCGACATGGCGGTATCCAACGCGGTGGGGTCCAACGTGTTCGACATCCTCGTGTGTCTCGGTCTGCCGTGGTTCATACAGACCGCCATCATACACCCCGGCAGCCATGTTAATGTTATAAGCAAAGGTAGGCATATTAAAGGTTTTTTTGCTTTAACCAAGTTCGAAAAAAATCGGTATAGCCATTTTGAAGCTATTATTTAATGATAAAATAACGATCTAAGGTTTTTGAAGTGAAACTTCTGCTCGTTGAGAGTAAAATTTCGAGGTCACTTCATGGCAATTTCGTCATGTCATGGAGTAAAGCAACTATTTTGAATCTTGCCAAAGAAGTTTCACTTCTTACACGTGTGCTCGGTACATCGCTCTTTCTTATCTTTCAAAGTTTTGTCATGCAAATTTGAATGTTCTTTTGATATAAAAAAAATGTTTGTCTGTAAAGTCGGTTTACTGACGATAGTTGAACGTGACAACGTCCGATTGTGCTTCTTTGTCGCTCGTTCCGCGCTCTCGCTTGCACTTCAAGCCTTACATGGAACGCCTCAGAGCGAGGTAACGCCGCATGAGTCATGTTTTTTCGTGCGTGCAGCCGGCTCTATCGAATTATAAGACGTTGTCACGTCAATAAAACAAACATTAATTAAATACATTTATTTCCAGGCCTAATCTACTCCACGCTATCCCTATTCTCGACGGTAATATTCCTAGTGCTCGCGACTCACGCGAACGGCTGGAAGCTCGACCGCAAGTTCGGCGCCGTGCTCATGGTTTGGTACTTGCTGTTCATTACATTGGCCAGCCTGTACGAGCTCAACGTGTTCGGCATATACCACCCGCCCGACTGTGTGTCCACGTATTAGACGTTTGACAGATGACAGTTGGGGGGTGACACATGACAGGTGGCGGGTGACAGCTGTCAAGTGGAAGCGGTTTTTTTTTTGTTCTTTATTGGTTTTGTTAGTGGCCCGTTCGAAGGGAAACTACGTGAATGACTAGAGTTTTTTATGATGGCTTTTTAATTTGTCACTGGCAGTTTGAGCGTGCTCGTTGAAAAAAAAGTTTTGATTTTTACTTTTTTTGAAATGACTAATTTGACACTGGCAACGACTGTGCCTGAACGTACCTAATAAAAAACCGACTTTGGTGATGACAGAAGTTGTTTTTTCTTTTGCTGGTTGGTTATGGCTAAAAAAAATATTTTTTATAAATGCCTACAATTTATTTACATTAAAATTACTTAACGTTTTGTTAAAAAAAACCGTTTCCACGATGTTATTTTACATCTACTTTCTCTTCTTACACGTTGATAGATGTTGATATTTGTTGAAACTTCTAGCACTATTTAGATTAACGCATCAAGTGATATAGATACGCCGTTACGGCATAAAATTGCTTTAAATGCTTAAAATAAATCGTATATCACAATACAAAATGATAATTATTTATTTATTAAAATGTAACGACGTATGTAGATCGAACTATCTTATATGTTCTGCCCCCCTAGACAAGTGGTTTTCTATTAGCGTAAAGTTCAATAGAATAGATTATGAATGTATGAGATTGACGTAATCAATCGTCGTCGTCGTCGTAATCAAACGTCAATCTCATGACTCATACATTCATAATCTATTCTATTGAACTTTACGCTAATTGAAAGCCACTTGTCTAGGGGGGCTGGTGTCCCAAATAGTGTCATAAAAAATGTGTGAGTAGAACTATAAACTATATTAAAGTATTTATGTTATTATCTTACCTACTCCTAATTTAGGTTTGATTTATATAACTAATGCGAGAAGTAAATAGAATGCATTTGTGTTAGCATAATTATTTTTCTTAATAAATTGTCATATTATTATCTAAAAAGATATGAAAAATAGATAATTGAAGTATGATTTAATAAGCTATCAATTTATTATGGGGGAGCGGCAATATTTTGACAGATCTAATGTCTCAGAGGCTATGCTATGCATAATCTGTATAAAAAACATTATTTATTATCTGTATTATGTAACTCGTTGTTTTCATTGTAAATAAACATATTTTTTAAGATTTTATTTAATGTTTTTGTGTGTACAAAAAATATTATAAAATAATTTATTTACATACGTTACTGCAAATATTATTTTAATGAAAGAAGTGATTACAGGTTAATAAATTTTATTTTTATTCTTTGTTATAAATTATAATGATCACATAATAATTGTTACTCTACGTAAATACTTCAATATTAATAACTTTGAAGCATTCGCTCTTCAAAGGTTTGTTTATTCCAAAAGTCGGATAAAAATTAAAGACAATAATATGTATTACCATTATGTTTAATTATTCAAAAAATGAATAAATAATATAACATAAAAATCCAAGCGTACGACTTTCGTAACACGCACAAATCGACAAAAATGAATTATTTTAAACGCATATAAAAAAGTAACTAATAATATTTTTGTTTTATTTACAAATAAATTATCGTAACTTTGAATCATTTAAGTTTTATTTTTTAGTAGGTAAATGTAGAAAGGGCTATGATCCTAAAAATAATAAATAGGTACAGTATTAAATGAATTCTCGTACAATAATAAAAAATACATCGACAAAATTACGAATTATAGATATAGTATCAATTTTGGACTTTAGTTTTATTTCAAACTTGGATTATTTTGAACAGGGCCTATTGAAATAAGATTGAAAAATAGTTGTTTATAATAACGTATTCAGAAAGTACCAATGCTTCCTTAGTAATTTTATATATTTTCTACCTCGTATAATCTTCCCAAATTAATAAATTTATTAATAAAGGTTTGTCGTAGAATCTCATTTTATTTAAAACTTTAATCATAATCATGAATGATTAAAATTTATTTTTATAATAAAAAGCACTACTAGCCCTCGTAATTCCAATAATTAAAATCAACAGACAACAAACCAATAATATTTGTCGAAAAATGTAAAAGAAAGACTTTCATTTTTTTTCTCCACTGAGATTCTAGATTAAACTATAATAAATAATAATCATAATATAATTATTCAAATCGCGCACTTTTCATTTAAAGCTAAAACCTTCTTCAAAGTTACCATATATTTTTAATCATAATAATATCATGGTCATATTAAAATATGCATCATTTATAGCTATCTGTATCGAGCAATAATTATTTATATGTTCGTTATTATTTTCATAATTGTTAGAAAATATATTTTATAGATCATATTATCTTAGAATAGGAAATATATGTGTTCTCACTAACTTATTGAAAATTCTATTAAATGTAATCTTTGTCTTGTATTAGCTAGCTCAATATTATTTAAGCTGTAGAAATTGTTTAAAAAATATAACTGTGTAAGTATGTAAGAATGATGACAACGCTTATAGGTAAGTCTATTTATCTGCAATCTTCACATGGGCAGCGTTGGCCCAACAAATGATCGTCGATGTTTGCCGCCATTACGGCGATAATGATCAAACGTCTACAATGACGGCCGATCATAGACATTTAGGCCCTCTTCACTATCGTGATTGCCTCTACTCGCCCAACGCTGCCCATTATGAAGAGGGCCCATAATACTTAAAATAATAATAATTAGGCCTTTGCTTTCAAATTGTTTTTTAATGATATTAAGCTTTTTTGGAACAAAATTCTCAGATTAAATTGAGGTGAAATATCTCACAAAATATGTACTGAAAAAATCGTCGTAGTTGATAAAATAAATTCCTAAATAATGCAATCAATACACCACATTGCCTACCCAATTCACTATTACTATACCCATATTTGTGTCAATTAATATTATTAGGTGATTCACAATATTTAAAGTAGAGCGTTTTTGTGTGTAGTATGTTTTGAAATATCCACTTAAGTGTTGTGGACATTTCTTTTCCATCTTAAAAACTGTTTAACTAATTTCAAGAGTAATAAATAATTGTGTCATTCCAAAATATAACGTGACTTATATGAATAATTCATAAGGTTTAATTTTGATTGTCTCGTAGACTAGACTAAGAGATAATAATTAGTAATATGTTGAATAAATTTCTATAAATGCATGTTCGTTATAAAAGCAAATGTAACATAAAATGTTTAAAAACTTTTCCATTCTAAAACTAAACTCATAATCAATTAAAATGTCAATTTAAAATTGTTCCAAATTAACCCTTAAAAAATGTACCAATGTAACGTTAGTCATAAATGTTTGAAAATGTAGTTTAATATTATATCTACCTCATGAAGGCGGGTGATTCGCGATTGGGTGCTTTGGAATAAAATTTATTTATAAATATTGAATACCATCAAATAAAACATAAAAACGATGCACCTATAAAATTATACACCGCCTTCATGATTTTTTGTACTGTGGTAGCAAAATGCCTTCTCTAGTCACTATTTTCTTTTCTATTTCTAACATTCGAATATTTCGATGCCTAGAGCGAGACAGATAGGCTGTCATATCGCAAAACACGTATAAAAACGAAATAAACATTTAAATACAAACTTAAAATTGTAGTTTTAACCCAAAACATGTAAATACCAAAGCATTAATCATCCCATTAACCATCCTGTTACAAATGACCCCAAATTTTGTGGGTCACTTGTAACAGGATGGCGCTTCTACAGGGGTCTTAGTACGCAATGACAAAAAGAAAAATGATGGTCAGAACGCTGATACCGGATACCATAAGATAAAATATTATAGCATCTTCACCGTGTGTGACGCGCTTTACAATGTGTAGATATTTTCACGTAAACATGTAGCAATATACAAAACGCATGAAAACTGTGATTGCTTCAAGCGGTCAAGCCATGCTTAACGAGCGGTGTAGCTAAATGTATGCACATTTTAAATCTAGAGGAGCAACCGATACACTGCCTGGCAGATAGTAAACGCTAGTACATAGATAAAAAATACAATTTTAACCTATGTATGGACTCAGGAATGATCGTCTAAAATTGCGTAATATGTACTAGTCAGCTTGAAAGGATTGTTGCGTTGAAAATTGTAAGCGTATAAATATATGATAATCTATGCACGAATGTTAGTGTTCCATTATGAATAGACGTTTGTGTCTGTAACTTTATGATGTTAACGAAATAACTTATAGATAAAAAATAAGTCATTTCATCATAAGTGTTTCGTATTTTAATTTCTAGTGTATCTTAGATACCGATCTTCAAAACTATTATAGTCATGCTTATGAACTTCATCGAGTGTTTGAGTGTGTAATAAATAAGCTAGAACTTTTACAATGTACAATCGAAGCCATTAGTAGTTAATTTCCAAAGACTAGTCATGTGTACCAGCTCTCTTTGTTGAATCTCTAAAGTTTATAGTCTTCAATATCTGTACCTCTTATAGCATAAAATAAGTAAAATAGAAAGGAGACTATTTTTTGTGGGCCCACCAAGACTCGGTAACGTATAGTCATAAAAAAAAACGTGTAAAAATATAAAATTATATTATGAATTTTGTAACTTCGTTGTTTTACAAACGAAACCGGAATCATGAAATCGAATTAAAAAGCCTTATTTTGATATCATCCCTGCTGTAGTGTGCTGTCTACAAACCAAGAACAATGGCCAACATTAAAAAAAACTGGAACGAAACGTTTTTATCGATAGAATGAAAATAAAACCAAAAAGCGAAAAAAATTGCCTTCAATAAACCACTTTAGAAACTGTTTTTATTGTTATTTATATGTAAGAATATGATTGATAGCGATTTTAAATCCTGTCATTTATCAAATAAAACAATTTGTTTCTACTCAGCTAAAAAAATCCGTGTAACGAAATGTTATATCTATTGGCTGCTTTGACGGAAATACGGAATATGTCAATATGTCAGATTCCTCCTGTCGTAGCCCCCTGCGTCAATGTTTGCAATGAATGTAAACAATGTTTTTTTTACCTATTTAAAAATGATATTGCTACAACATAAGAGCGTTTAATATTACAATTGAACATGAATAATAAAATAGCTGTGCAAATGGATACCTATCCTAATATTATGTACCTACTCCTAGTCATAAAATATCATCTACCTAAATACCTAATATAACTACCTAATATAACTTAATTTCTTATTGAATCAGTTTTCCCAATCGCTAAAATCGCATCAAGGTCCAGAAACTTGAGGTACACCCACTTATATCTATTTATAACCAAATCGGGTCTCTGTGTTTGTGCTACCTTCGTTGTGTCTGATTTCCGAGCTTTAAATCGTGACAATGAATATGATGTTTTCTAATATTTATTTATTAATTTATTAAAATATATTGTACCCAATGATTCGGATGGGTCACACAAGACAAATCGCTCATTATCAGTTAGTTTTTATGTAGTAATGAGGTGAAAGTTTGCACACGTATTTCTAAAGATTCCGGTTAAAACATGTAAAAGTAATGTCACCACTGTAATCTGGGGACTTCAAGGAACAAATTAACACACATTTCATTAATATACGCTAAGAAATTGAGGTGGGCCTATTCTCCAAACAAAAAAAATCGTCTCCTTTGCTGGTTGCGTTAAAGATTTTCGTAGACTATATTAATACACTTCAATTTGTTAAAATTTTATACTGTCATATACCTTAGCTTTAGCATGTAATCTTATATATAAAAATGAATCGCAAAATGTGTTGGTAAGCGCATAACTCGAGAACGGCTGAACCGATTTCGATAATTCTTTTTTTATTATATTCTTTGAAGCACGAGGATGGTTTTTATGTAGAGAAAACGTAAATATGTACCACGGGCGAAGCCGGGGCGGACCGCTAGTCTGTAATAAAAATATATTGTTTATGGTCGACGTTTTGTGATTAGTATTAGAGATTCATTCATAGTGTTTATATACTCTTTCTCATTTGTTTATAGCTCCTCAGGCCTGTTTGAAGAAAGTGAAAATTATTGTTAATTACTGTAAGTTATATGATGTTGAATAAACGATAAAATGTAATTTGGTTGTTTTAATCCTCATCCCATAGACAACACCTTTAGTTTCTCTTTCTTTGGTTTCAATAAAACCTACACTATAGTAATTTATCCAATTAGAATATTGTTAATATAATTGGGCAAAAGCTAATACAAAAATAAAATAAGAATTTATGTCTAACAACAGCATTCAGTACCAGGCAATGACCTAATTTCACGCCAACTGAAATCTATACTTACCAATAAAATAATAATGGATGATGTTTGTACCTATATCTATAACTTTTTACTAAATGCGTATGGATGCGATATACACGGAACATAAGCCAAAATACATAATAATCTTCGCAATTTATGTCTGTCTGTCTGTTACGCATAATCTCTCAAACGGCTGGACTGATTTTGCGGGACTCTCACTGACAGATAGCTGATGTTATAAGCAGTAATTTAGGCTATTTGTGATTATGATATTAAAATAAAGATTAAAAGGAAAAACTCAATTATGCAGGAGAAAGTGCACAGCTAGTTCGAAAATAAGTGTAATAAGTTTAAAACGTAAAATACTGTGTGTGTATTTTAAAGACCAAGGAAGTATTCTCGTTGGACCATTTTACCGAGCAAAAGCATATGCATCCTATCGTAAAAGTGCATCTTCAGTTTGTCAAATTCAGAAATTAAACGTTTAAGTATCGTAAAATCATAACCACCGGTTCAGAATGCAGTTTTTGCAGAGCTGGTATAGCGCCCGGCAAACTTCTTGGCCAAAAAGTAGCGTAAAAATGTACTAAAACTTGATGCGCAAACTTCCCCCCAAAGAGTATAATGTATATTTGCTTCACCCACCCAGCTACTTTTTGGCCAATAAGTTTGCCGGGCGCTATATTTCTATTCTACACTTTTAAATAGGTTATTCTTCATTCTTCAAACACACATGACACAGCACACGCAGCATTACGCCGAGCAGAGCACCGAGCATCGCAGGATCGATGGATTTTTTTGGATACCTAACTACATATTTTATTTTATTGTTTTGTATCATTCGTAAGGAAGTAACATTTTAATAAATAATCTTCTCATCTACTTTAGGTTTACCCGTCCTAAAGTTGAACCTATTTTCTTTCCTAACTTCTACATTATTATTTTTAACACTTTACTATACTTAAAACTACAACTTATACCTAGACTAGCACAGAGAGCGGCCTTATCACTAAAGAGTGATCTCTGCCAGGCAATATATTTCTTTTATAAAAAAAATATTGTAAAGATATAGATGCATAGAGACGCCCGTGACCTGCTAAAATCGGTAAGGCGGTGACAATATTTTAGCACGTATTCTACTTATAGAATTTCAAAAACTAAAAGAAGCAGTAAAAAAAGCTTTGTCTACTAGTGAAAGGTTTATATATTTTTATAGTTTATATTATGCCAGTCGCAAAAAGCACGAAGAAGCAAGCATACCTAAATGAAATTTTGTTAGCAACTACCCACGGCTGGAGCCGAAACAAACACTTTCGATGTCATATTGTTGCATGCTTTATCTTAAGCTTTTCTCTTTATAATCGGACAATTTAATTTTTAGAGTGAATCTTTTATTACATCGTCTCAAACTTTTTGGTCTGTGTAGCGCATGTCGCGTGACGTTCGGCTGCCGAGTAGGTATAAAGCAGTGTTCGGAACCGTTCGAACAGTTTCACTTTTACCGTGGTTTCATAAAACCACACAACATTTTTTTTGCTATTTATTTGTAGTTTGATAAATTGGACACAATGGTCTAAAGAACCATTGTAACTGGTACCTAAGATTTGAACCGTTGAACGCGTACTAGAACGGATAGGGCCAGATTACTAAATAGTTAGCTATGGATATGAATACAAAATACGCAAGCAACCAATAACTAAATTACTATCAATCTATCCGTATAGAATTATCTTCATAGTTATTGACAGAGACTGTATGATCACGATTATTTGAATTTATGTTTCAGAACTGAGACACAGTTTGATTGCGAATTTTGGAATTCACACTACAGCTGTTATTATTATTAGTTTATAAAATAAATATAGACCTTCGTAATTTTGGACCGAGACGGATTCTAACAGGAACGGAAATTATTCTTGTAAAAAGATGGCAACGTAACGGATAATATAAAAGTATACTCGAGTGGTGTTTCGAGGCTTGAAGGAAATGGAAAAAAAACATTTTTTTTTAATAATTGTGGTTTTAGAGACGAGGTCCTGCTGTATTTGGTCTTTTTAATGGCCCTCCTCCTCGTGTAAATACGCCTCCTCCTCTCGCTCTATTATTTTCTTTAGTTTTTTATGAACAAATTGAGCAAGTTCATAGAACTTAGATTTCTCTAGTGCGGTATGGATTACGATTTCATAGAGTATGAGAAATGAGTCAAATAAACGATCGATTTCCCTTTCGAATAAATAGCTATTTTCTTAAGTTCTGATAAGTGTCACCGAGAATCGAACCCAGGTTATATACTTTTTAACCGACTTCAAAAAAAGGAGGAGGTTATCAATTCGGCCGGTATATATTTTTTTTTTTTGATAATTTATGAGATAATTTTATATGTAGTGTGTAAAATAGTATTTAAGAATACTA
>CAJQZN010021191.1:0-10442 GCA_907164685.1 Colias eurytheme
ACGCACGCTTACGACTTCTAGTGTCTTGTTATTTAGATTTCTATGGGCACTATAGATCTCTCGATGACGTCATGTGTCAACGAAGTTCAAACTGACAGCTGACAGTTTCACATATTTTAGTGTTAATTATATAACCTAAAATCCTTGCTAAAATCTAATTTTCTAAAATTAATTGTAATTTAATATTTATTACAATTGAAAAATTTGTTAGTTATAATGGATCAGTTAAGTAAGCAATTAGCTGAAGATTTTTTTCTTCGAGAACCAGCGGATCCACGAATACGGTAAGAATATTTTGTTAACACAATAAAACTACACAATATTGTTTCTTAATGCTTTGTATTGTTATAGAAAACGAAAGGAAAAGATGGAAGATGATCCCCACCCAACTCTCAAAGTGGAAATGCAGATGATTCGCCTCAGTTCTGATTCACAAAAACAAGTGTTAGATACATTGAGGTTTATCCATGGATCTGATTTTAAGTTAGGAAGTGCTAGCAATTACAAGGTTTGCAGTTTTCTTTTTTTTCACACAGACAACTTGTGAACTACGAGCTGATTTTTGTCATAATATATAACTGTAATTAATGATATTTGGATATTTTTATCATTGCGCAACAAGTACACATTTCAAGATACAGGAAATTTACATTTATATTGCATTAAAAATTAATTTATTATTATTATTTACTGCATAAATTGATACTTTAGAATTTTTTATTAAACTTAACCATTAAACAATATGTATTGTAACTATTTCAGGATAAAGGTTCCAACCTTGGCAATAAATATTGGATGGAAAGAGGCAACTTGGTGGTCCAGGGTGGTTTTGATTACTCATTAACAGTGAAGGATGAAGTAAAAGCACCAGAAGTAAGGCTTAGAGAGTTTGCATTGGCTAAACTAGAAAGGTTTGTATAAAATTAAATTAAAAATAAGACTTCTTAATTTAAGCTTATCTCTAATAATTACTCTCTTATATTCATTACTTATGAGATTTTGATCATCCATATATTCAGTCAGTCATTATCACTTTAATTCATACTTTCAATTATTTGTATTGGTATTATTCTGAAATTTTTTAATATTAATAATAAAACAATATTTATTATGTGCATATCATATTTCCAGATACAATTTCCACAAAGCACATTGTTCGGAAGCTTTGCATATGGCTAAAGAAAACACGGATACAGCGTTAGAAATATTATTTAGCAAATACTTTGATGCCAGCTTTGAAGAAAAACCAGATAATGTGCCGACCACAGCAGAATTACTTGAAATGAGAAATGATGAAAAAGCAGTTCTCGATTCTATTTATGATAATATTTTTAGAGTAAAAGATAGCAATGTATGGAGTTTTAATTTACACTTAGATTACTTATCAAAGGTGTACGAAAAGACTACTGTGAGAATACCTAAGAAAAAGGAAAACACTAATTTTAAAACTAAAAAGAAAGAGGTGTGCAAATTGTTTTTAGCTGGACCGTGCAGGTTTGGTAATAAATGTAAATTCCTTCATGAAACGAAAGAAGAAACATTATCCATTGTACCCACGGTTGAAAGAATTTGTTACGAATTAGAAATCAGATTTCCAAAAGACAGTGTATACCCGTACCAACCTCCGTTACTCTTTTTCAAACTTGAAACAAGAAGTAAATTGATTCCTGAAAGAACATGCCTCTTAATAACGTCAAGGCTATATGATGAAGCAAAGACATTAGCTCAAGATGGTATACCGTGTATATATTCTTTAGTTGAATTATTAAATAATGAAGAGGAAATATTAAATCATATACAATTTAGTACGAAAGAATTTCCGAGTGCAACAGATACATTGTTACCACAAACAGAAAGTATAGACGATAGTATAAAACCAACACATTATAATGTAAATAAAAATAAACAAAATAGACCAAGTATAAATATGGAGAGTATGTTAAAAGAGAATAAAGAAATAGCTAGGAGATATTGGGAAAAAACTGAAAACAATAGGTATAATAAAATGATGTCCGTGAGGCGGAACTTGCCGGCTTGGCAGAAGAAACACGAAATTATGGATGCTTTAAAAAAATCTCAGGTAATATTTACACTGGTTTCTTTTAATAAATTATATATTTGTAGTATCTTATTAACTGTGAAGAAGATGTGAATTATTTTTTCGTATATCTCTTCACACTAAAAACAATAATAGCTTAGTTTTTATAATTAATGTATAATTTAGTTTATTTTATTAATTCTTGTTACATTCTCTATGATGAAATTTCAATAACTATGATTCTTAGAATGAAATGCCTTCTGTATTGACATCAGAATTTTCAAAATAATCAATAGTATAATAACAAGAAAATTCCTCATTCCAGGTAATAGTAATAAGCGGTGAGACAGGTTGCGGCAAAAGCACGCAAGTACCACAGTACATACTCGACGATTGGTTAGAGAACTTCAAGCAGGATCCCAAGCATGTGGAGATTGTTTGCACTCAGCCGAGACGGATATCGGCTATAGGTGTAGCCGATAGGGTTGCAGAGGAAAGGGTGGAGAAAACTGGACAGGTTGTTGGTTATCAGGTATGTAAGTTTATTTCAAAATTCAAATTTCAAATTTATTTATTATTAAACATACATACAATTACAATTACAATTTATTACAATATACAATTAATATTCATGTAAAGTATGTAAATATAAAAAGGCTACTAAAATAATTTATACAAGCCAATGTTTCCCTAGCTAGGTTACTGGGCAACCTGTGTTTAGGAGTAACAGCTTGCCTCTAAAATAAATTCACAAAAAGCCTTTATGTGTGTAAGTCTATTAGACTTGATTTGGTACCTTTTATTTAGGTGTATGTGAAAAAATAATAAAGTATCATTGATTGATAATATGTAGGTATAAAATTTTTTCAAATGGATCAATTTTCATAGATTATTAAAAATAATCGCAAGCTGATTTATTGGGAGTGAAAATTGTATGCTTTTTTAAAATTATTACACATGAATTTTAACACACATAAAAAACAATTTTAGATATTATCGGATATATTTTAAAACTTCTATACTTGTTCTAGATAAGACTAGAAAACAAAATGTCGTCCAAAACTCGTCTATCATTCTGTACCACGGGTATACTCCTACGTCGTTTAGAATACGACCCGCAGCTAACTTCAGTCACTCACATAATAGTGGATGAAGTTCACGAAAGGTCAGAAGAAAGCGACTTCCTGTTGCTAATATTGAGGGACCTTATCAAAGTGAGGAAAGATCTGAGGGTCATATTGATGAGTGCAACGCTGAACGCCGATTTGTTCTCCGCTTACTTTGAAAAGGTTCCAGTTTTGGAGATTCCAGGTAAAAATATCAAAGTATTTTTAAAATTGTGTGTTTGTGTTATTTTTTAAATAATTGTGACTAGTTTTATTAGATGTAGATAAGACGACTTAAAATACTTTAAAAATATGTCCAAAAATATTCTTTTAAAACTTGGTCTTTTTTTCAGGTCGAACATTCCCGGTAGAGCAAATATATTTAGAGGATATAATGGACCTAACTAATTACGTATTGGAAGAAAATGGACCGTATGCAAGAAAGATTAAGAAAGGTATTTTTTTATGTATTAGAACTTTCTAATTAACCTGATTGTTAAGATTTTACTTGTATGATATGGATTAGAAAATTTAAAAAGCTGTAAATAGATTGTATAGCTGCAATATAATCCTAATTTTATGATTTTTACTAATATAGACTACAGAAATAGTATTAACTGCTTCTAATCACACCAAAAAATTACATTTATTTCACAGATAAAGACAAAAAAATCGACTTAGAAACGGAAATAGAAACGTCAGACGTACGTTCAGAAGCCGCTGAGCCGCCCAAAGACTCGATACGAGATGAGAACCTTACAATATCGCAAATGTTAGCAAGATACCCAAAGAGCAGTAAAGTCACGTGCAAGAATATGTATTTGATGGACGTGGAAAAGGTAATTCGGCAAATAAGAAACTCGGCTAGACACGCTGCCGCGTGTCTAGATCGGTTTTACGCAAAAAAAATTGGTTGTCTGTAAAGTCGGTTTACTGACGATAGTTGAACGTGACAACGTCCGATTGTGCTTCTTTGTCGCTTGTTCCGCGCTCTCGCTCGCACTTCAAGCCTTACATGGAACGCCTCAGAGCGAGGTAACGCCGCATGAGTCATGTTTTTTCGTGCGTGCAGCCGGCTCTATCGAATTATAAGACGTTGTCACGTCAAAAAATGTGTCCAATAATATTGTTGTGTAATTCAGTCTATATTTTTCGGTGTATAATTCTTGAATTGTCTAATTATTCAAAATTTTTATTCCTTTCATCATTCTATTCAATCTTATTGTTTGAGTGCAGTACTATACAATTATAATTTAAAACAAACTTATACATTCAAAGGATCCATAAAAGATACAAAAAGCACCTTCAATTTTAACAAAACTTTAATTTCTAAGATTCGTTTAGATTTTGCTATTGTACACAATAAGTATATTATGGTTCTTAAATTTTAAAACTCCCATTGAATTATTTGTCAATTTTTTTAATCAAAACAGTAAAAATTCAAAACATTTAACTTTTACAGATAAATCTCGAACTAATAGAGCATGTATTAACATACATAGTCGCTGGAGACCACAGTTGGCCGCGAGAGGGCGCCATCTTGGTTTTCTTGCCTGGTATCGGTGAAATTATGTCGCTATACGATCAACTCGTTGAGAGTCACACTTTTAGTCCAAAGTGAGTGTTTTTCAGGTAATTTGCATTGATATTTCGTCTTTGGAGTAAAGCATTTTTCTTAAAAAAAATTAATATGATTAAAAAATATATTTAGCTACACTGTGTAAAACATACAAATTTCGCATTTTAATCCAATTGTCAAACTACTATTTATATTTTGACAAAAAATATTCTTGTATTTTACCATGGCTTAAAAAAATAAATAATTCACATTTGTTGTAATTGTGTTAAAATATTTCGCATTCAAACATAAACATTAAAATAACTATTAAAATGTAATATTTCAGGTCAGGAAAATATAAAATAATACCGCTTCACTCGACATTATCAAGCGAAGAACAGTCCCTAGTGTTCAAGAACCCGGGACAGGGTGTTCGTAAGGTTGTGCTATCGACTAACATCGCTGAGACATCGGTCACTATAGATGACTGTGTGTTTGTTATTGATTGTGGCCGAATGAAGGAGAAAAGGTAAAATATAACTGGAGGATTCAATCATAAAATGTTACAAATTATGTCCCTATATTATAATACACACGAAAATACTTTTTTATAATGATTTTGTTTAATTATATTGTAAAAAATATATATTTACATCGCTGTCGTGTTTTTCAATTCAATCAGTAAAAACGCGCGACGTCATCGTCGTGTTAATAGCTGTATGAGATTTGTTACTTACTTTTCAATTATATAAAAATATGTATACTAAAGTGTTTAATAAATTAATATGTACCAAAATAAATTTACTATTTACATATAATTTTTCCTACCAGATTCGAATCGAACCGCAACATGGAGTCCCTCGAACTGGTATGGGTGTCCCGAGCGAACGCGTCCCAGCGGCGCGGGCGAGCGGGGCGTGTACGGGCCGGCGTGTGCGTACATCTGTACACGTCGCACCGCGCCGTGCACCTCGCCGCGCAGCCCGTGCCCGAGATGCACCGCGTGCCGCTCGAGCAGCTGCTGCTCAAGCTGAAGATCCTGCCGCTGTTCCAAGGGATGCGCGTGCACGAGGTGCTCGGTGAGTGGGGACACTGGAGCTAGCACATAGAAACACACACACATAAAAAACATGCTACTCACACGCATATATGTAAAACAGTACCGTATGCACGGTGAAAATATGAACGTGAGAATCCACATTCATATCTTCAATGTTTATATACGTGTAATATTTTGCTTCTCAATTCAATAGATGTTCGAATAATTCATTCATTTCCATAACATTGTAGTACATTCGATTTTAAATATCAAAGTAGGGATAACAATAAATATACAAACAAACATACAGTAATTATACTAATTTTAAAACTGAAATGAACCCGATTATTCGATTGAGACCTTTATCACCTATCATCCATCCAAACAACAATATTTACTAACAAAACACCCAATAATTTCCAGCGAAAACCATAGAGCCGCCAGAGACATCGAACATAGATGGCGCTCTATCTCGTCTCCAAGATGTCGGCGCGTTAGACAAGGGCTTCAACCTGACTGCGCTCGGAAAGCATTTGGCGTCACTTCCGGTGGATGTTAGGATTGGGAAATTAATGTTGTTTGGCGCCATTTTCTGTTGTGTGGACTCTGCGTTGACTATGGCCGCGTTCTTGAGTCATAAGAGCCCGTTCGTTGCGCCGTTTGGTAAAAAGGTGGGTAATCATTTTGAGTTTTTTTTTGGGTACATAATTACGTAGAAGTTAAAGTAATAATGAAACGTTTAATGAACACGGATTATCTAAATTGATAATTACTACCAGAAATAGTCGCCAGTATAAAAAAATTGCGAAAAAATGAACAATTTTTGTAGCAAATTCATTTAAAAATCTGAATACGATTCATCCAAATATTAGTTTTGCGTACATCAACATTACCATTTTTATACAGTTTTTACACTACCTAAATTAAAACTGATTTATAATATGTTATTTTCAGACGGAAGCAGATGCTAAGCGACGTGAATTTGCGTGTTCTAACAGTGACCAACTAACTACATTGAGAGCATACAAAGTAAGTCAACACTATTCTCTTCATTTATTTTGAAGTGAAACGATTTTGGTATCTTTGAATTGCCAAAGAAGTTTCACTTCTGACACGTGTGCTCTGCACACAAGCTCTTTTTTATTTAAATTGTTGGTTTATTACCAAATAATACATTGAATTCTTTTCAGAAATGGCAGCTAGCCATGAAATCAAGTACGCACGCGGCGTTAGTATTCGCAAATGAGCACTTTCTTTCGCACAAAACACTATTAATGTTGGCTGATATAAAACATCAGTTGCTTGGTTTATTGGCTTCGATCGGTTTTGTACCAGATATGCCCGCTCTGAGGAAGAAAATGTGGAAGGACTCGGTTGCAAGGCTTACTGGAGATGAGGTATTAAAGTCCTAAATTAAATTAAATATTAAAAAAGACGTGTGGCACTCGGGGACTGCCGCGGTAAAGATATTGCATAGCATGCCTTCAAGCCAAACCTCCGAGCCCGTCGGAGTGGGGAGCGTGAGGATTTTTCGTTACGGAATTTCTCGATTCGGTCCCCGCGCTCAAGGCCCGCGATAGAAGCTATGCAATAGCTTAAAAATAAGACCATAGGTTTGTTTGATCTTAATTGTGGAATTTGTGAGATCTCAAAAATATTAGAAATTGTTATTTACAATATGACGTTAATTAATAATAATTTAAAATATTATAAACCAATACTAATAATGAAATTATTTTGTAGTTTATTTCGTTATCTAATCATTTGAGGAATTTATTTTATGGAAGAATAATATAAGTACTAAATAACAAATTTTTTTTTACAGTTAAATTCGAATGGAGACAATGATAAACTTCTAGCTACTATTTTATGCGCTGCGTTATATCCTAATGTAGTAAAGGTAAGGATATATAATTTTATTTCAATTCATATTTTAGTTTTAAAGCATTCAAATGCTTTATAAAATTTTCTTGTCTTATTTCATTTTAAAGTAAACATTACCTTTTTAACTATAAAAAAAAATTAGGTCAAAGATATTTCTGTCTTAGCGGTAGCAACTAAAAACGAAGTTAATTACACACTGTAGTGGAAAGAATAGGAAAAATACATAGTTATTAGAGAAATAAAGAAAAATATAATCGATTAAAATAAGCTGATGATCATGACAATTATTTAAACTATCTTATAGTTTAATTCTTTATTAAAATATAACTTCTCATATTAATTAAATGTAACTATGTTAATAGTAAAAATAAATAATCTATAAATAAACTAATTTCAGGTATTAACACCAGAAAAATCGTTTCACATGCAAGTCGGTGGAGCCATACCAAGACAAGCTACAGCAGATGAACTAAAATTCAAAACTAAATCTGACGGATACGTGTCTTTACACCCGTCTTCGGTTAACTTTACTGTAGGACACTATAACAGCCCATACTTGGTGTATCAAGAGAAAGTGAAAACCAGCAAAGTGTTCATTCGAGAGTGTTCTATGGTGCCTCAAGTGCCGTTGGTGCTGTTTTCTGGTTAGTTTTTTATATAATTATTAATATTTTTATTATTTATTTATATTATAAATCGGTCCTTAGTGAATAAATCGCGTTTAAAATCCGTTAATGTCATATAATTTCTAAATGTGTAACGCTATGTGCTTATTTGTCAGTTCTAATAGATTGGAATATATTGTTTGGAAAAAATATTTCCCAAAATGATTTTTTTCAGAGTAAAAAACACCAGTATTACGTGTTGAATTTTCAAATTTCAACAAAAAAAAAGACGTGTGTCACTCGGGGACTGCCGCAGTAAAGCTATTGCATGCTATGCATTCAAGCCACACCTCCGCGCCCGTCGGAGTGGGGAGCGTGAGGTTTTTTCGTTACGGAGTTTCTGGATTCGGTCCCCGCGCTCAAGGCCCGCGATAGAAGCTATGTACCTAATAGCTTAATATTTATTTGTTTGTTTTCAGGTTGCAGTCTGGCGGTGGAACTTCACAACGGTACATTCATAGTGTCGCTTGAAGATGGCTGGATCATGTTTCAAGTGGAAAATCATGAGGTAAGGATTGAATAAGTACTCAAATTTTTTTGTACATTAAGTTCTGTAATACGTTAATTTGTAGAAGAATTATTATCAATAGTTAAGCTTATGTTGTTATATGCTTCAATCATTATGCCAAAGTTATATATTTTCAATACATATCTATTATTTATTGCAGTAAATTGACTTAAGAGCCAACAAAACGAGTGAGAGAATTCAAAATTAGGTTTTCCTATCATCTATTGCTGTCGCGCTATGCCTCAAGTCTCTCCCGTAGAGCGCGACAGGGACAACTGCAGCTCGGGCCGAAAACACCTAGGAAAATTACGCAAATTCGACGTTCCGTAGTCCCCTGTTTCCTCCTCCAATACATGACCGATTTAATTACTTTTTTCATAATTTAGTAGAGAAAAGTATAGGCTATGTTACTACGTTTTGCTTTTTTTATATAATGTTCAAAAATTAGTTTTATGGAAGACGGAACATAACGGAAAATCTGTCCTATTTCTTACGTTTTGAAAGATTCATATCTTTTTTAATAATTAAGATATGACAAAAAGGAAAACGTAGGAACATGACTAAAGTTACCATAGATTAATAAAAACAGCTCTTTTGTTTGCTCTTAATTAGATTTTAAGATAAATAGAATTATATGAATGGATTCCATTTTTGATTATGGCATCGAAAACATGAACCATTAAAATAATATTTTCACATAATATTTACTAAATATATTTTTCATTCACAGGTTGCAGAAATGTTAAAAGCAATAAGGGTTGAACTGGTCAATCTATTGGAAGAGAAAATCAACGATCCTTCATTAAATCTCCTACATTATGAAAAGGGTAATAGGATAATTAAAACGATAGTCCAAATTGTTACTAAGGATTAGTAGGAAATTTATATACTAATAGTGCCTTTTAGTATTTCTAAGGTGTGTCTTGTATGTATATGAAATGATTTTTGAGCGTTTGATCTGTCCATTCTTTTAAAATGTATACTGCCTTTAACAAATATATTGTTATTTATGGACTAAATTATAACTACCTATATATTATGTTTATGCTTTAATATGAAATTTGTAAGATAAGAACATCTCCATGCCAATATTATTGTCAAATTGTATTTTATTTGGCAAAAATATATTTAAAATTGCTTTGTTTATATAAAAATAAATTACAAACTGTTTCTTTTTGTGAATAAAATGAAAATAAACATATTAAATAGTTCTACTAGTTGATTTATTTGAGTTGTTAATTTAGTTAAGTAGTAAAATTCCGATTTATTATGAATTATATAGCAAATATTTTTATCTGGTATTTTTATACATACAGTTTTTATGTATATTTTAGTTTATACTATGTCTTAATAACTCTTGAAGGCTTTTAGTTAAATATTGATCACGTGTTATGTATTTAAATTAATTGTAGTTTGACAATATTGCTAAATAAATTATACTTATATCTCAAACTAACTAAAAGTTCCTTACAACTTCTTAGCTTTTGTATACTAATGTAAAAACTGTAGATTGTTGTAAATATTTTGTAATGAAATATATTATTTTTATATCTACTGCATTCGTTTCATTTCCAGACCCTTTTTTAATCCCTATTTATTGCACGCCTCATAAGCGAAGCGTTGAGGTGGGTACTACTGTCACTT
>CAJQZN010021191.1:10842-30083 GCA_907164685.1 Colias eurytheme
ATTTTTCAGGGTCTGATTCGATGTGGTTTAATTGTTATTAAATAAACGAAAATAATAATTAATAAATATTTATTAAAAAAAAATTATGAGGCGTGCACTTTTGGATTTTCCAAATTATTCTCTATTATTCTGGTATGTACATGGAACAACGTCAGTACAAGTATCATCAAAATCTGTTTTGTGATTTTCGCTTAAAACTTAAAAGAGTAATAAACTTCGCGTTTATAATAGTAATAATTAGACGCTACGACCAATGCTAGAGGAGCAGCAATGTTGTAACAAACCGGCAAAAATATTATCAATACAGGTGAAACTGTGGGGCATAGCTAGTACAAATTATAAGTCCAAATATGTAATTTTCTACTAAATTTCTAAAATTTTATACCTATACGGATACAAATTCAGTCATAGATATCCAATTATAACAGTAAAATACTACTTATGACTTGCTTTAAAGTTTGTATTTTATTCAAAAATACATAAGCTAAAACCCGTACCTAACATCAAACATGTTAACATCACGATACACAGGTATGTATTAGATTTACTACATAACCACACCTTCCGCACTGAAGTACCTACCTACTCATGTATTTACACATCCAAACTTACCTCTACACTCACTACTCTCTAATATACACACACTAAATAAACCGAAAATAAAGATGACAAAAAATATGCGACTATTTTCCTATAGTAAACAAACAATTGACCGCGATTCTGATAAATGGCCGACATCAATCACATTTACCTCGGACAAAACGTTTTGCCGCCAAATCTAACGACCGTCCGTCACACCCACGACCATATATCACTGGAGAAGGAAAAATGGGCCGGCCTGTATTGAATTACCTACAGCTAGTTTTTCTTAAATACCTATTTATATCAGACGTCCTTTTTGTTGTGAGAATAATTTATTTACCCCTGTCTGAGGTTGAGGTTAAATTTGATTCTATTTTTATCATAATACCTAATATATTACAGCCAGAATTCAGATATATACATATAATGGATTAACTACTTTTCAACTGCCTTCAAAAAGGGAGGTTTGGTGTATTTCGGCACTAATATAACTGCTATACTTTTATTATACCGTAGTCCGTAGGTAAAGATGTAAAATCTGCTTTTTTATCTGAATCACGCTACATGGGTATGTTAATGACTGAAAAATAAAATATACCTATATATTACATAGGTATGTACCTACCTACTCCCAGAATAACATTATTGATATTTAATTTTGTATGAATTTGTTAAAGTTAAGACATTTAAAGGTACAAAGGTACGCTAAGAAAATAACACGTCCTAGCTTTCACTAAAAGTAAAAAATATGTCAACTAGGGGTAGCCCATTTTGAGTAGCAGTGTTCCAATAGTGTGGTTGTAATAAAACGCACATGTGTCTCTCGGATACATGTGTAGGTACAGTTTGATAGCTAACTTTTAGGATAGGACCGTCCGAGTTTCCTGCGTTGATACAATAAGGACATGGTTGCTCTAAGTGGAAATTTTGTGTGTTATTCAACTCAAACTCAAACTCAAACATTCATTTATTCAATTAGACTACTATTTAGTAGCACTTTCGAATCGTCATTACATAGTATTTTTAACATTTACCACCGATTCGGAAAGCAGTATCTATGGAGAAGAATCGGCAAGAAACTCCATAGTTGCTCTTTTAAAATAATGTCAATAAATTTACATAATTTGTAACTTATATCTAACTACATAATATGCCAAAGAACTGTCCTGTGGTTTTTACGCGACAACCCTCCATGGCCCATGGGTCTTTATCGTCCATATATTCCTGAATACTGTAGTACGCTCTCTGAACTTAGTACCTACATTTTTTATGTAAGTTTTAAATTTAGAACTTAGTAGTTCTTAACTTAGTAACTCTTTAATATTGTGAGGAATTCTATTGTATAAGCGTAGGTATACCTTGACCCATAAATGAATTTTTAACTTTAGCTAATCGGAAAAATGGCATTTCAATTCTATTCCTGTTCCTTGTGCCATAATCGTGTCTATCTTCTACTCTTGTGTGTAAGTCAGAGCTTTTGTGTACATGCAAAATATTATTAAATATATACTGTGATGGTACAGTAAGGATACCAGTATTCTTAAAATGATCTCTTAGTGAGTCCCGAGCACGTAAATTATATATACAGCGAATGGCTCTTTTCTGTAAGATAAATATAGTTTCTATATCTGCAGCCCTGCCCCACAGTAGAATTCCATAGGACATAATGCTATGAAAGTAGCTGAAATAAACCAATCTAGCCGTATCTTCATCGGTGAGATGCCTTATTTTTCGGACTGCATATGCAGCAGAACTGAGCTTACCTGCAGCGGTGTTGACATGGGCTCCCCACTGTAGTTTCTCGTCCAATGTTAACCCTAGAAATACAGTAGGTAGACTCAGTAGGATGCAATACCTCCCCGTTCAAGGTAATACCTCTGTTCAACTTTTTTACATTAGGAAGTAAAAATTCAACACAAGTGGTTTTTTGGCATTTAATAATAAATTATTGGCAGTAAACCATTCAGATATGTGTAAAAGAGCACTGTTCACTTCGTCAACATTTGGGTCATGCCTATCCACATTAAAAATTATTGAGGTATCATCTGCAAACAGAACTATTTCACACCTATCTTGCAAATCCTGCAAATAATAATATTGTAATTATATTATATGTATTGAGTTTGGTTTATGTTTTTATTCTGTAACATAAACTAAACTAAACATATTTAAATACCTGTTGCTATATTAATATACTTTTTTTGTCGATTCGTTAGATAAAAATTCATGAAATTGGTATTTTCAGAAAAGCGACATCTAGTAGTAAAAAGCATTTCAGTCATAGATTTATAATAATAAGTACTTATATAATTCGACGATAGATGGCGCTGTAACAAATTTGTATCAGAGACATCTAAGCAGCTCTAAAATGCTGCTTCAAATTCGAAAAAGATTCATTTGATTTGATATAATTCAGTGCAATAGCATGGTTAAATAGAAATTAAATATTATTTTCATGAAATTTGTAGTTTCTGAAAAGTGACATCTAGTAGTGAAAAGTATTTCAGTCAGATTTACAAATAATATGTATGTACTTATATAATTCGGCTTTAGATGGCGCTCTAACAAATTTATATTAGAGACATCTATCGTCAAAAAGATAAACAACAAATTCGATCATTTTTTTAATTCGATAATAGATGGCGTTGTAACTATTTTTTAATTATGCAGCGCTAAAATGCTGCTTCACATTCGAAAAAGATTTATTCAATTGAAATAATTTGTTAGGTAACAACAGCTTGATCGTATTCCTTTATTGTTTAGATTTAAGGAGTTAACTGCTGTTAAAATTAGTCGTCAGTTTAAAAATAAAATAAAATTCGTGTCTTATGATTTAACATTTTTTATTTTAAAATAATAAAAGTGAAATCCATAGCGATTAGCACACATCATCTTAATAAATTATCAATATAATCATATGCTCATACAATATTAACGTATTTAGAGTATTTCCACACTGATCAAACCATACAAAAAATATAATCACACGCGCCTTATCCATGTAATTCTTAGCCCAAGCCGTGTACTCGTGTCAGCCATTTTAAATCGTATCACGTACGGGCCGACGCGTAATTGGCGCCATTTACCGTCCCTGGCCGACGCTTCGTTACACGTTTTTGGCCCTACGTCCGCTGAAAACCAATATCTCCACTGTAATTTCGAAGGGTTAATGGTTAAAACTATATATTATATGGCAGCTATAATCTTAAACCGTATTAACGTTTAGTTTTGTTAAAGATTATTGAATTTTTTATTACCTATCTGTTTCATATTAAAATATTATATACCTAACACTACAAACAACTTTATAAGAGGAGATCCTTAATTTATTACTTCGAAGTTCGATTGAGTGAACCGATTTTGATGATTGTTTGAATTATTTCTTCTATAATTAGTAAATAGTTAATCAAGTAAAGTCTGAACACAAGAAAAATTATTGTAAAACTTGATCTAGACATTGTTAGTTATACTTATAAGTAGGTAGTAGGTACGTAATTGTCATGTGGCTTGATTCACATGCTAAGTATACATGCTACCTACGGCTGTGCTACGGCCTACGACGCTGTAGCCGTTCCCCATATATTTTTATTTTTTATCAATAGGTATTTAAATGCTTTCAAGTTTTATTTTCGTTGCAAAAGGTAAATAGGCGTATTTACTGTAATAATTTCTTATTAGTCTATGCCCAAATAAAATAAAATTATTTAAGTCGTTTTGTCGTAACATACCTACTGACACATTCTGACATTCCAATGTACCTATATAATATATATTATGTACTTACGTAGATCATCTGTACGATAATATATATATAAATATATAGGTAGGACTATCCACCCAAACGATAACGGCCATTTAGCCATAACTACATTATACCCTCACAAAAACCCCCATTATCAGTGTCCCTGATTTCATTCAGTAAAGCCGAATAAATCAACGCAAAGCCGAAATCCGCCGATAAATTTTGTCCCAATCCTGGTCATCGTCGACCCAAAAGACGTTATAGCGCTAACCCGGCTTGGACCTTTCCGCTAAATAAATCCCTTATCTGCATACGGCAAACCTTTCTAGGGTCCGGCTTAATAAATTCAGGTTGGGTTCGCAAACTTTCTGTTTAGAATTATATGGAGCTGCTAGTTAGTATGTTTCTTCATAATATAGGTAGTCTACTTAGAGAATGTTATTATGTTTTATGAAATGTATGCTAGTTTTATTTAACAAAGATTGAGACAAGATATTAAATGAATGCTCAAATACATCAATATCATTATTTTAAGTTCCAATAGGTACAATGGCTTTAAGATTGTTTTCTACAAATTAAAGGTTTCAAATCATTAGATAGAAATAACCGCGAGTTATTAATGAAAATAAAAAAATCTACCTTACTGCTTATTCTTATAGGTACCTACGTTATATGAAATTGGTCAGTCACCGCATTTATCATCTAGCGAATTTTTTTCATAAATCTGGCCTACATCTGAATGCTCGAATAAAAACCGTCCTTAAATACCTATACACTTTTAGTACCTACGTATAAGAACTACAACAAGAATAAAATCGGAATGGTTTTATCAGCTCTAGCGATATATTTCTGGCCTGTTCATTTGAAGCCGCCGACCGAGGCTCGCGAATCAATAGTAATTCTGTGGGTAATCCCTTGTCTCCTTGAAAAATACATAATTCAGAGGACAATTTCATTTCACGTTAAATAATTTTAAATTTACGACTAATTGGCAAGCGGTATTTACTAGATCACTTTATAATTCGTTTGAAATCGAATAAAGGAATAATTAAAAGTATAAAAATTTGTTTAAAAAATAGATCATTTCTTACGACTTTCATCTTTCATCTCCACGTATCGCGGTTATTTTCTAATTAATATTTTTAAACGTATCCGTTTTCTATTGATCCTTTTGAGGTAGGCAAAATAGGTAATAAGATATTTTGTAACTTCTTCATACAAAAGATGCTAAACCGAGTTGGTTGTACTTTATTTAACAAAATATTGATTGACACAAACTACCTTTTATAATAAAAAAATCGTTTATCATAGTTTTAGAACAATACGAAAATTTACAATTCGACTAATTACAGAATGATAAATCTATAAAAACGATTCTGTAAGGGCGCGTTCCCACTATGTCGTAACGACTAATTTATCGTTCGACGACTGTCGTCTCTACCTGTTCCCATTATAACGATTGTTTGTCGTCAATATTTTTTATCGTTTAGCGACTGTCGTATCTAGCTGTTCCCATTGGATCGCGACGACATTTTATCGTTTCCTGGCAGTCGCTTTGTCGTTTACACATCATCAGCAAGCTACAAATCTAGTCGCCTCTGCGTTCGCTTGGTGATTACTAGTGCGTTTACTCTCCTGAGTTCAATGGACGTCATAGAGTTGCCGTCCACGATTTTTTATCGTTTTACGACTGTCGTGCTTGCCGTTCCCACTGTCACGACAAAGTGTCGTCACTGCAAAAACTGTCGTAGACGACAGTAAATTGTGTCGTTCTAAATGTGAACACCTCCATTTAAACATATAAGCCACGACACTTAAAACTACACGATTATCTGTCGTCACGACACGGTGGGAACGCGCCCTTACACGGTGTTTCATCCCTAAACGTATTTTGAATATTATTAAAAGGGTTGTGTCCCTCCCATACCAATACCATTTGCGAAAAATGCTATTTCTTTTGCTCTTACACTAATCAATATTTCTTTCTCTTTCTATACGCTGACCGCTTGACCATTGGTCGAACGCACGTTCCACGCACACATACATACTATAGCATTGCATAATATGTGTATGTGTATTTGTTAATATGTGCGTGTTGTGTCTATGTGTGCAGACATGAAAGGACGAATTTCATTTTAATATTTTTGTCTATGTTCGAACGGAATGAACAATTTTTTAAACACAGTTTGCTAGTCACTAATATAATAGCTGTTTATATGAATTCTGTATTTTAAAACTAGATGTAAATGCTAGTGTATCTAAATAGGAAGCATTTTTTTTATTAATAAGTTTCTTTGCGCTTTGTGGTTACTATTTCGAATCTAGCGTTATTTCGAAAATTGTGATTTGGTCCTCAGGAGAGTCGTTGGATTTGAAGAATCATGAAATTATTTAGGAAATTTATACGAGTTGGTATAAGTAAGTATTTATAATTTCAATAGTGATAAGTACCTAGATACATTTAAGTACCTTCTTAGTAGTAATTTATTTGCGTGATATCGACGAATAACTTTTTTACAGATAAACATCAATTAAACTTCCATTTTAAGTTTAAAGCTTTACTATTAAGAAGACCAATTTTTCTAAAATTTGCGTTTATTTTGTATGTTTACTAATTTTAATAAATAACTCAGAATTAATAGGTACCTAAGTATCGACACAAGATACCAGGGTATCATAAGATATAGAATACGTTCGGGTCTAAAACTTTAAGGGACGGCTGTTCTAACTGATACCCTACAGATTTCCTCCCTTTGTCCCTACGAACCTCTGCTTCACTAAAATATAGTATTACTGCTGTTATTGAATATTTGGGAGCTGTAATTTATTATTGGTCGAAACAACTACTTTAAGGTAAGGTAATAAATTGTATAAAATTGTTTATTAATTTATTTTTTAATTTTACGGACCATTACATGTTATATTATTTGATATAACAAAATTGACTATAGGTAATAGTGATTAATGATTATAATGTTAATTTACCAACCATTACGTTTTTATCTCTAATTGAATAAACAATTTAACGAAATTAAGCTCAAAAGGCCCACAACGATTTATTTACGTAATATATAAGCAAATGACGTAATTTCTGGTAACCCTGATGTGTTATGTAAGGCGGGAAATTGCTATATTATAGAATAGCCGGTATCTCGCTTATATCTAGCGTTACAAATGTGCTACGTCGCGGAACTAACCGTTACTTATCGTGTGGAGGCGGTAGGGTTGCCATCAATGATGTTGTTATAATAATTTTGAATTAATAAATATGTATTATAAATAACATAAACTTAGACTGCGATGATGTTTTCCTGGGAAGATGGTTTTCAAAGCAAAATAAGAAACACGTGACATCTAAAGGTATGTGCCAGTGTATTTTTATCTAATGTTTGCAAAACTAAAAGTAAGTAATTATTTTTAATTATGTATGTACATATGCTATTTTTATTAGAACAAATAATCATTTCATTTAACAATCCTCTCTTTAAAATTAACACAGATAAAGCCATCAAGTGTCAGATTTATTCACGAAATTATCATATTGACACCTGAATTAAACATTATAAAAGATTATTTACAATATGAAAACGAGTTCAAATCGTTCTCAATTACCATTATATATCAAGTGCATATTACCCTAGTTTATGTAAATATTACAGCATCCCTTGTATTTTTGATCTCCTTTCATTCTGGCACGCGTCAAACAGGTCAGTGGTCAAACTCCATGATACACTTTTCATCTTACAAATATATTCAATACAAGGGGATATCAATAGGTGTGTGATCTTTGATCTCTACAGCATCCCCTTCTTAATGTAAGTGACCAATTGGGTCAAATTATTGGGAACAGGTTTGATAGCATCCGTGAAGGGAGAGTGAACAGATAATGGATTTAAAATTATGTTTATATTAAGTACGGGAATTAGAGTTTGAAATAAATTTAAAATGTGTTAATGATTGGATCTTTCACAAAAATTGTTCAATTTTTTTTTAATAGCTTATTTATCTTTCCTAATTTTATCGAATTTAAAACAATACTCTTGTTTGATTTTCTTTTTCATTAAAAACTAACTAATTATATAATTTGTAATATAAAATAAATAAATATATTATTAACTTACAGGTGCCAGCCCTACAGTTACCATGTTACAGTTAAACGCGCCATATGTATGTTTCAGGCAGTGACCAAAGACCGCTGCTTGAGCGGTCGCACTCCGGACCGACGGATATGAGAGGAACAGCGAGTGGAATGGAGTCGCTCTTTGTTTACATTTGGTGATATTTTTTGAAAAGGATGTGGAGAACTCCCTTATTGATTATAGAATATAGTATCTAGTTATTTCTTGTACTGAACATCATAGAAACCTATAGATTTAAATATTATAATGTTGGTATAATAATTTACTTTAAGACTTAGTATGCACCTATAGCAAAGCTAGAGTTAAATGTCATTTTCGAAACTGAGTAGTTAACTACTTTAATAACCATTTCATACATTTACTTCAGACGTACCTATATATCTTATTTTGTTGGCAGTGACGATATAATAATTACAGTGTCTAATAAGGGGATTTTCGGACATTTGGATGTCTGTCACAGACTGTCAGAAGGGCGTTGGTTGAAGAAAAGGGACCTTCTGACAGTGCCAGAAAAATCTAAATATTGCTGTTCCTTAATTACATGACATTCAATAGATTTTTATAGCACCAATGATCCACTCTATATCTTTCTGTGTGCCATGTCAGATCGTCCTCACATTTAACAAGCTGATCTTGAGGCGACCCGAGATGCTGGACTAATGCACGGAATATTTAATTATTCACACATAACACTGTTTTAATATCGTTACTTAGCGGTGTGTTACTAATATTTAATGCTGCGTTTAGTGCTGTGGTTAATTCCTGTCTAGAATCTAAAACTGAAACGATTTAATAAGAGTTTTGTAAAATTTGGAGCTTGCTATTATGATATAACGAGCTAAATAAATACTTAAACAAAATGAGCAAAGACTGCGTTGAAATGCTTATTTTTTTACAGAAATTAGTGCAATTTTTATAGTATAAAGAATAAAGATAGTAGAGAAAATAACTCGACTAAACTAGCATGAATACTTGCAATTCGTATATGAATAAGATTTTTAGAGGTCCTCAAACTAATTACGAATGTTACATGTAGAGCCAAAAGGCTCTGGGTTTAAAAACTGTTGAACTGTTTTAGAACGATTTTTAACATTCTGAATTAGTATTGACTAGCTTTCCGCCATCGGCTTCGCCCGTGCTTTCAAAGAAAAACCCGCGTAGTTCCCGTTCCCGTGGGATTCCCGGGATAAAACCTATCCTATATGTTAATTCAAGTTACCTTCTATATATTGTGTGCTAAATTTCATAGTAATCGGTTCAGTAGTATTTGCGTGAAAGAGTAACAAACACACACACACACACACACATCCTCACAAACTTTCGCATTTATAATATTAGTAGGATAGGCAATCAATACTTGGTCTCTGTAATGTAGGCGCACCCATACAACATAGAGCTCAATTTTAAATGGTTTTTCAAAATCGTGTATTAAGGGAGAGTGTATGTATTATTCTTGAGATGTTCATGAAATATTAACTTGCCCGACCAATAGTTCTGAATCATAAACACGAGAGAATAAAAACTTGGTGTGACCCTTCACTGAATTATGAAAAGTAAATGAATATATGATACTTTGAGGACGGAGGTGGTATGGTTTGGTGTTGTGTTGTTGATTTAATGAATGTTGTAGATAATTCTTTTCATTATAATGAATTTATGATTGCATAAAACATTATAGCTACATAAAGATATGGGTAAATAATTTACGAATTAATTCCATAGATAACAAATTACTTTTGAACAACATACATTATAGCATTCATTATTAATTAATCAAGGGCCACAGGATATACAAGCTTATACAGATCATGTTTTATCCATACTAATATTATAAATGCGAAAGTAACTCTGTCTGTCTGTCTGTTACTCAATCACGCCTAAACTACTGAACCAATTTGCATGAAATTTGGTATAGAGATATATTGATACCCGAGAAAGGACATAGGCTATCTTTTATTGCGAAATATGTACCACGGGCGAAGCCGGGGCGGACCACTAGTTACTTATAATTTACTATTAGTAGCCTGGTAGAGATCACTCTGAAGTGATAAGGCCGCCCCGTTACACTTATTAAAGCTGTAACTATGAGATTTAGTATTTACTTTTAAATTTTATAAAAATAATGTGTGTAATAAAGTGTTAAATAAAATAATAATGAAACAGTTTTAATTACGTCAATATTTTTATCGCATACTAGCGGTCCGCCCCGGCTTCGCCCGTGGTACAAATTTACGTTTTCTCTACATAAGAACCTGCATCCTCGTACTTCAAGGAATATAATAAAAAAAGAATTATCGAAATCGGTTCAGCCGTTCTCATGTGTTACCAACACATTTTGCGATTCATTTTTATATATAAGAGATTTTTATCTCAACCAAAACGCCAACGGGTAAAATATTTGTAGCGAAAGGAAATCATAGCTTATGGTATCACTCCTACACATACACCTACACTTTTAAATCCTTTTATATGTATAACGAATTACCAGAATATACGTAAGTGACTGAAGAAAAAGTACGAAGATTTATAGGGTTTTTTTTCGTTTTCACGGTCCATTTTGTTTATGAATATAACATGTTGTTTTGCCCATCCCACATAAAGGTATATCATAAAGAATATTATCAGTAAGAACATATTATATCTGAATCTTCTTAACGGGGAGATAGGGTGGTTTGTTAGGCGCGATGTAGATATAAGTTTTAGGTTATAAATATTAGGTATTAATAATATTGTTTATCGTGTTTATAAGTTATTATTTTTTATTTATGGAATAGTTTGATGTATGAATGAGTAATTATAAGATTTTTAATTCAGAAAATGATGTGATAACCGAATAAGGAACATACTAAACATTGAGTTTTAAATAATTTTATTATTTACTTATTTTAATTTTTGTTTTATGCATGTATTCATTTAAGTTTGATATGTATAACATTAATACATGTATTTTATATTTTCAGGCGAGACAGCTCTATCAAAGAAGACCATTTTCAATACTAATTTAAGTTAAAATACCGAAAAAAAAGTTATAAATATTTTTAAAAAATTATAATGCCTTTCAGTGAGCGACGTTCCTTATCTAGGTAAGGGGGTTTGATTCGAGAAATATCATAATAGGGCGGCACTGAGCGGCGGATTTGCAGGGCCCGTCTCGCTACCTCTATTTTTATTTGAGCTGGGACCACTACGTGAATATACTGTTCGGAAGAACGTAAACGAAACTCACATTTTTAAATTTTTATTTTTTTAAGTTACTGAAAAAGGAGCATTAAAAAACAAACTGAGTTTTTTTTATGTGACGATAAGTATTTGTAACGTAAGGAAATAGGTAGGAATAAATTTGTTTAATAAAATTTTAGAGATAAAAACAGGTAGGTAAGTATTATTTTTGTTAATTAATTTTTCAGATAATATTTATTAGACTATGATTATTAGTGTCCTTTTTATATACCGGAGCGCATTTTACTACTTTTCGTACCTATGTACCTACATCGAGAAGTTTATTATTTTAAATTATTGAAGTAAAATATCCCAAATAACTTTTATTACCTACCGCCTTGTTAAATAAGTAATAAGTAGGTAGTATTTTTATGGCTTTTACTAAAATAATGTTAATTTATTGCCTATAAAAGTTTTTATAATTACTCATTGGGCCCTTATTATTACCGAACTATTATGATGACTTAAATTATTTTATGCTTTTATATAATTTATATAAAGTAGCTAATGGTCCTCTTTCTTATGTCATATTTTCATTGTTTTTTTTTTCATCAAGCCTTGTTGGACTAAATTTTAGTCCAATATTTATAATGAAGACCAAAATGTATCGAAATACATTACAAACATGATTTTTTAACATTCATAAGTATACTTCGATGATATTTTCAGTGATGATATTGTGCTAAAGGAGCCGTAGAGCATTATTACCGATAAGTATGGACTGCGAGTGAAGATCTTGAATAATATATTATTTTCGTATGTAAAATGCCCGATTACTCCCATCCAAGAGATTTTTGCGGCGCATAGAAGCTCCTTTATGGCACTTTATACGTTTTGTTCTTAAATTTTTGTTATTTTTCGTGCGTGAGGACGTTTATACGTACGAGTATGAAATGAAAAAAGTTTCTGAGAACCCAACTGTTATTCTACTTTCGTTATACGTCTAGTGAAATAGAAATGTACGTAGTTCTTATTACGAATATATTAATTTTGCCTAGTTTCATAAGTTGATAACATACTTCTTATTCATATAAAAAGATATGATGTGGCATTATTTTCGATATAATAATTTAAGAGATAAATTAATAAAATATTTATTACTTTTCTAGATTGACATGTGTTCTATTTTAACAGAATAATATAAATAAAATTTATATTTTAATAATATAATGTATATTAATAAAATTTTTGGTTATTTTAATGAAACTATTCTAAGTATATAATTTAAATTGTGTTAATGGCATTATTAGAAAATAAGATTCAACTATATGTATCCATAAAATATGTTTATTAAATAAAGCTCTATTAGGTAGAGCTATCCTTCCTAGCTTCTATTATCGAAAACAACCAATAACATAAGACATTTAATGCCACGACCTAACCCGTTCATTACCCACGGGTCACTGCGACCGAAACAAAAAAATAAAAGGCGGCGTAAAAAGAGGTATATTATTTTATTATCTCAACGCAGCCAGGACCGGTAATATCGACGTATATAGATTCGATTTTCTACGTGAATTCGTTTGACGGCCTTCATAATGCGACATATAAAACTGGGGACTTACGGACCCCGAAACCAATTTCGGGTTATGACCCAACGACTCTCTGATAATATTCTCGGGTTATTAGGTACGGATAGGAGGTTTTACTATGGCTATTTTTTCCCTGAAGCTGGATTATTGGGAGGCATTTTACGATACGTAGTGGCTTACTTTTGTTTTACAGCATCGTATGTTCGTGAGCTGTTTTGTGGGATGGATTCTTTTACTGCAGTGCTATAGAGTTCCTAATAAGGCTAGTACTATCATGTGTTTGAATATTATGTGAGTCTTCAAATATTTGCTATAATTTAGAACCAGACTTTGTAAATCAAACATTGGTATAACATTATGATACATTGTTTACGAATCGGTCTTTATACATTTTTTTAGGTATTGTACAATATAGATATAGATGATGGTCTCCAAAAGGTTTTCATTTCGCTATCGCAAACAGATACAAAATACTTACACTATCAAAAATGTGTAACAATTTAATACGAATTTTGTTACATCGTTTAAAATATATTTCACACATAATTTTAAGTGCGGATAGAACCTTCACTAACACGGCAGACTAACCATTCTACCAGTTATCGTAATATTATAGTCGACTCCATGTTGCGATCACGTAACATTTGAAGTACAGAGTCGATCGACTACGACCAACAATATTGTAAAGAATATCGTTAAGCGGTATACGCTATACCGTATACGTGACTATTGTACGGAATGTTTATTTCGATGTAGTTCGGATACACCTTCGTTCTTAGAACTTCATAATTTTGATAAAAAAGGCATAGGTTAAGTATGTAGAGTCGTTGAATATCCTCAATAATGATAATGTATGGACATCGGTCGTTTATTATTTGTATTCAATTTTATTACGCGTTGACCGCTTTGGTTTCCTGTGTTGGTTTGGATTCCTAGAAGTGTTGAAAATAATGCTGTATATTTCGTAATTCGTAGTTTTTCAATTTATGTAATACTTTATGAATCACACATTTGCAAATGTAGACTATATAATAGGTATGTTTAAATTAAAAATAATAAACTTAACTATTTGTAAATTGAATCATGTTATAATAATATACTAGAATGAATGCCAGGTGACTGATGATTATCGCCTGATTTAAAATAGAAATTGTATGAATTTGCAATATACTTAGAGAAATTCGTTTTCAAAAAACTGTTTTCCAACCGATAGGGTTTAATATGAATAATGATTTGTGTTCAATCCAGCCCCATCGGCCGAGTGTATAGGCCGGCTTATATCTTTGGAAAATCTTATATCCCTTGCAAAAATCACACGCTCGCCCGCACTAGCAGTGGATACGTATGGTAGAGATTTATAGTTGCTAGAACCGCCGAGGAATATACTTATAAAAGTATTTAAAAAAATTATAATACTTGAAATCAAGTGTGTCGGGTGCCCTCTGAGATAGAAGAGAATTTTAATAATAAAATTGGTCATATTATACGGGTCGGACCGGCGAGTTGCAAACCAAACCTTGTGTTTTGGTTTGGTGGTTTTAAATACAAACAAACAAACAAACAAACAAAAATACTTTATTATGCACCACAGAGAAAAGTACAAATAAGGACAAAATACTAATTAATAAAAGAGCACAACAGGCGGTCTTATCGCTCAGACAGCGATCTCTTCCAGACAACCTGGTGGACAAGGAGACGCAGTGCAAAAGTAATTAAAAACAGGGCAAAGTGCACTAAGAACAGAAAAAATAAAATAAAATAAATAAATTAAAAATAAATAAAAATACATATGTATTATATAAATATATATAAGCTTATAAATATACATAAACATACACATATATACATATACATAATGTACATACATAATATAACTACATAAATAGATACAAACATATACATATATTATAATAGGAAAATAAACATACATATATATTTACACATACATAAAATAGAAAACGCACACCAACACAATTGACTAATAAAATAAACAATGAAATTACCGACTAATTGGATAAATAAAATTGCTTCAGTAAGTTTTTGAACGTAATGTAATTCCAAAGTCTAATGGCACGCAATAAATAATTTATTTAGAGTGTGTGGCACGAGGCCTATGTAGGATGAGGAGGCCATGAGGCCGCGGACTGTAGCACACACTGCCCACGCCTTCTGACGGTAAGTTAAAACCTTAGTGTACATCACATCAAGTATATTTTATTAAACATAATACAACTTATAACAGAATAAAAAAAACATAAGTCCGATCGCCTGAAACCATCATAAAGTTAAAGCACCTTCCAGTAGATATTGTCAAATGATCCCAAGTAATAGAGATTTTTTATATATTTTCTGATACATTTCTTTTCGAATGCATCTTCAAGGGTGATATTATTTGCGATAGTTCGTTGATTCGCTGAGGCGTTATGAATATAGAGTGTACTTTAATAAAGTACTTCGTCCCGTACATATTGCTTAGATTTTTTGTCTCTATTTTATTCGTAGAGATACAATCAAATGGTGAGTCTTGTCAGATGACATTTCATATGAATTGAATGTTTGATACTGTATTTTGGCGACACATCCAAATGGGGTAGCCGGTAGGCGGTTCTTTTTTTATAATATTGCCAATTTATTTTCGTCGTTCATCATAGATTGTATAGGCAATGAATATCTAGATAGATAGTATATCTCTGTTTAATAAAAAAAGGACTGTACTCCCAAGTTTAATTTTGTCAAACTTATAATTATACGAATACTGAATACAATAAGTTCAGACAATAATTTATATTTAAAGAAATTACAAAGAAGGAACGACGCATGCATCGTCTTTTTGTTTTGATACGTTTAGTAAAATCAAATTATGTACATCAATATTGATGCAGTATGTGAGCTGTCATTTAATATTAAAATTATATAAGCGTATCGAATCACCCCTATGCATCCCTCTATGGGCGCCAAATGGACGATTTTTTACATTCAATTATACTTCGTCCCCAGCTAATGTTTTATATAAATTGGACTGTCTGGCCCTTATAAATGACGTCACAATATGGCGGGTGTAGGTGGAATGTCATTGCCATTTGGAAAAAAGATGGCAGTCGTGTGCATCTAATTACTTAGTAACGTGATTAATAGGTGCCATTGTTCTTATTTTTGATATATGTGTATTTTCTTTTGATTGAATTCAATTCACTCGACTGTCGAGATAAAAATGTATACCTAAGTTTTAACTCGAAATTTCAAGGACAGAACTTTAGTAAGTTAAGTCCAGACATATCAACATACGTTTTATTTTAATTTATTTACGCTCGTAATTTTTTTAATGTAATGTAATCAACCTTTCTTCTAAGTATAATATTAGAAGTAGAGCTTAATTTTTAACGTTAAAATGGAATTACCTATATAATTGTTGAATCGCATTTTAGCATTCTCAGAATGAATTACATATTACTTTCCTACTTAATTACTGGGAGAAATTGCCAGACCCTATACCTATTTACAGGATTACAATTATTCAGATAAACATTTTTCTATTTGATAATTTGTAACGACTTCTTTTTAAACTTGTACGTACTAAATTACTCATTTCGAAGCCTGTGTAGTGATAGATACTAAAAAATATAGCACAAAGATTTTATAAGCCTTTCATTTAAATAAAAGCTGATCGAAGCAATAAGCCGACCACACACTCGTCCCGCATCAGATGCAACGGGATCAACTGAATGCCGTTTTTTTATTCAAAATAAGTCCTTAAAAAAGAACCACCCCAGAAGCCAAATGGCCCAGAATTTGTTTAAATTGTCACGTACAGATACCGCGGTTATACAATCCCTTGACGGTGGATCTCAACATTCAATTTGTTGATTTTTTTGGTGCTGTTTTGCGCGTTTTTCTGGTTGTCTAGTGCCTGGAGTCTGTTATATTATGTATTTCTTAAAAGTCATTTTTATGGTTTTGTATATGCTGTGTAAGTTTTGTCAAATTTTTTTGTTGAAATTTTTTTTTTTAAAAACTTTTATTTTGTATCATGAAATGGCTAGAATGTTTGTTTTTTAGTGCCTTGTGAAAAACAGCGATGCAAAAATATAGAGAGAAACCACAATTTTGTGTAAACACATATAAAGCTTTTTCTAAATTTGTACTAGAATCGTTCACACCTAAAACCTCACAAACTGATGATTCGCTTGTAAACGAATAAAATTGAGAATCTCTGTCCTCGCCATACGGTGAAGGGTTAAAAATGCACCGTAGTGCCATAAAAAGTTCGTACAGATATCGGATTTTAAATTTTAAAATGTGCATTGTATTGAACTGCAGGGTTCAGAAATCGATTGGTCCTAGGGACAAAGGGTTAACCATTAATAATAAAGAATCATTGACGCGACAGCTTGTGAGCGTTCGTTAGTGATGGATATAGATACGTAACGTATAAATTATAATGTTAACTATGTTTTGAAAATTATAGCGGGACGTTCTAAGGAGCATCAGTATGGGACAGGTGTCATAAAAACCTATTCATCCCAATTGCGATTTGATGAAGTTATTATATTGAAGATATTCATAATTTCTTTGTTATTTCCTCTTATGGAATGAATCGATCAGAATGTATATTAACACTAAATAAAAAATCGAAACCAAGACATACATTACACAAATAAGTACCTACACTTGAATTGAGAAATTTATGTTTTTCAAAATCAAAATCCAGTTTTACAATCTCTATAAATAAATGTGGTTTAATATTGAAAATTTTCAAATATGAATTCTAGTTTTATTACCTACCTATTCCCCTTGTTTTTGCTAAGTACCAGCCTACTTTTATTATTTTAATTAATGTTAATGGGTGTAATTTACGCCCATATGTGTGGCATACCGTAAAATCATTTATATAGTAATTGAAGTGAATAATTTTTATTATTTATATAATTAAGATGAGTGCAGATCTCCCACAGAGTTGTAATTCCGATTCTATTGGTACATGATGGCTTCCAACTGAGATTGCACCGAATTGTGTGAGGGGTAAATAAATAAAAATCCTTTTTTATTTTGTGGAGTTTATACATATATGTTTATTTTTTAACCCATTAAAAATAAAAAAAATTCTCTGATGTGTTTGAAAGTAAAATTAATAGTATAATCAAATCTAACAAAATGCAAGTCTGATATACTGATAAAGCAGTCAGCTCTATACTTGATTAAGATATTTTTGTTATAAATAAAATTGGAAAATAAACATAAAAGAAACAGTTTATATTTATACACAGTTAGTATTTATATAAGCTTTTATGGAATATTCCAAATCTATGAAGTTTTAATATTGTTTTTCAAATTACCCTTAGATAGTTCCTAAAATTTTATATGCTATTATTCCTCTCATTCAGGCCTGAATTCCTTCAGTTTACACGATTTACTAAGCTATAAGAATGCGTCCATATTCCGAGGAGTCTATCAATTTTTACATAACACGCATAACGCGAAACAGCTAGTCATGTTCATGGCGACAACCCTATATTGGTTTCGTGTACTATAATAGCAATTTTCCACAACCCTGAAACAGAATATAATATCCATTGCTGCGTTAGTGGAAAATGTGTGCTTTTAACCGTTAACATAACAAGCAATGTATCTCTACCATAGCGATCGTGCAGTAAACTTTTAACCCTTCAATGCGTAGGGCTCGGTCTGTATTGTGTGTTACATTGCGGGACCATTAATCAGTCTGCCTTAGAATCATCAATATAACATTACGTCCAAGCACTCGATACGAATACGCAGTATCGATTATGTATCGATAATTCGATTATAACTCGTATTGTACGGAGGTTGTTCATCATGCGATGAAAAATGACAACGTCATTATCTAACCAGATATGTAGGTCGAGTTTCAGTACGCTTCTCGGTATTTTTCGCTCTAATCTTGAACTGTAATCTATGAAGATTAGGTATGTAAACTATATCAAGATATTTAATAATCTTATTATTATATATATATAAAGCTACACTACCACTCACTCACTGACTGACATC
>CAJQZN010021194.1:0-17816 GCA_907164685.1 Colias eurytheme
TCACGCACGCTTACGACTTCTAGTGTCTTGTTATTTAGATTTCTATGTTATATATTGTTTCAGTATTATATTTTTATGAAAATCTAGATACCATCTAGATGTTCCACAAATGTGACTGAACTCTGAGCTTTGTAGTAACTTGAGAGCCTCTATGGATAAATCTATCATTGGAATATGTATTTATCCCAAGGGAAAACGCCTCTTTTCCACTGCTATAATGTTTATGTTTAATGATATCTGAAGAAAGATTAGTATGTAATATGTAAAAGGTTACTGTGATGACAGGACTATTTTTATTACGTTGTTAGCTGTTTATTGGATACTAGCTGTGCCCTGCGGTTTTACCCGCAGTGCTCCACTCCTGTTGGTCTTAGCGTGATGATATAATATAGCCTATAGCCTTCCTCGATAAATGGGCTATCTAACACCGAAAGAATTTTTCAAATCGGACCTAGTTCCTGAGATTAGCGCGTTCAAACAAACAAACTCTTCAGCTTTATAATATTAGTATAGATGATTTTCCGAAGTTTAATAGCGTTGAATATCAGCATTCATGAGTTCGGTTTGCGTCTTCGCTATTTTTTTTTGTATTCTGTTCATACTTATAGTCATATGATATGTATATTGTTTTAAGGACGTTCTTCTTTTGATATAGTCTACAGAAACCAACTAGGTATACAGTGTGACCCAATTTGAGACGAAACTCGTTTGACTCTTACTCGCTTAATATAACCACAAAGTAAAGAAAACATATCATAAATATTAAATATATGAATCAGTAAATCAAAATTTATTGTTTTATGAGAGGCAATTACGTACTAAAGCCGAGTTCCGAGCATTATCACAAGTTAGCTACTGTCCTTTTTCAAGCGAAGTGAAAAGTTCATAGACTTGTGTTTGTGGCTTCTTAGTTCCTCAAGCAATGGACCGGTTTTAATGCGGTTTATTTTTTTAACCGATTAAAGAGATTTAAAACTATTTTACATGAATGAATTACAATTTATTTTAACTATAAGTTTTTCGTGAAATTGAAAGAGGATTGTTTTTTTTATTAAGAGTAAGTTTAATTTTAAATTCATTAATGAATTTAATATTTGTTTGCATTGGATATTCAAAAAGTTATTAATTATTTACAGTGGTTATACAAAATGTAATGCAAACATAAAATTAACACACCATTTCACAACATAAATAATTACCAAAACGACACCACATTTACAAAAGGTATCGGATAAAAACAGCAACTGAGTAATAGCCAATCTCTGTAGTAACTAGTAATATGACATTGAAAATAGTTTTATAGTTGCCATAAAACATTTGTCCATTGAAGCATTGAATCAGAACGATCTTATCGAGTTCCCGGGATCAAGGCGAGCCGAATAATTGATTCTTAGTGGACTCAATACGTCTACGTTACTTTTCCCTGAGGATCAAACATTATGGAAACTACAATCAGGCTTCGTTTTAAATAATCCCTTGCCAATTGAAGGGACTCTTTGAAGTTTTTGGTGTTTAAAATGTAGAATGTTTCTTTCTGTCTCCCCAGTTACGAAACGATGTTTAATTTTACGCACCACAATTTTCGACGATGGCAGGCTATTTGAATAGTATGACTGAAATGTACATCTACCGAGTTGTACTGGTCTAAATATTCAGTTGTTTGGTTATTGAGTGTATATCTCACTATCAGGGAATATATTTCCACTTTACCAATTATCACCATTTTGTTCCCGTGGTCCCTAGGTGGCGGAGGGTCCTTTTCACTGATAATTTTTTTTAAGAAGTGTTACTTTTACTTAATTATTTATTACAAACTAGCTGTGCCCCGCGTTTTCACTCGCATTGCTCCGCTCCTGTTGGTTTTAGCGTGATGATATGTAGCTATAGCCTTACTTGATAAATAGGCTATCTAACACCGAAAGAATTTTTCAAATCCGACCAGTAGTTTCTGAGATTATCGCGTTCAAACGAACAAACAAACAAACTCTTCAGCTTTATAATATGAGTAGAGATTAAAATATTAGTATAGCTCAATTTATCAACTAAATAGAACGTTCTAACCATATTATTGCTACTTCAATCTAGTTTTGTGTACTCAGACTTCAGAGATAACAAAACCATACCCCTAAGTCCTTGAACTATCGTACCTCATAAAATAATATTAATCGTCCTTCTGAGCGAATTTCGGCCACTAAGGCCAATCTCGATTGAGACTGTATATTTCAAAGCACAAAATATGTGTGCAAACTGCAAACAAAAGTGCATACATACCCTATTCTATCACACGGAGTACGGACGTGTTTATAAATTGTATGAAAAAGACGTGACGTATAAATTGTATTTTTACTTATAAATAATAATTACATTTTATTTTAATAAGTAATAAGACATGATAAGTAGGAATTACAATTTTTGCTTGCATGCCAATTACCTGACGAACTTAATAAACATTATCTCAAATTCAACATCTTATGTAGGTATTTTAATTTTCACAATTCGTTCAGTTCTTACTTATTACTTCTTACTTTATTAATAAATTTATTAGTAGGAAATATATTTACTGTTATTGCTTCACCAACTCGCGCTTAGCCGTTACAGACGTGTGTACGCGTAATTGCAGCGTAATTTATAAGTTCGAGCTGTCTCATGACTGCTGGGGTGAGTTTTACGCAGTAACGTTATCCAAGTTTATACATATAGCTATAGATGAAAATAAAAAAGTATTATAATATCACAAAGTATGTACAAAGTTATAACAGTTAGATCCTAATCAATAAAAATTTACTCAATTATGAGACAACAGCGCAGCTTACATAAGCTTAGTTTTGTTACGCCTGGTTAGACATATCATAGACATTTTTATGTATAGAAATTTATATCTATAGACATTTTTATGTATAGAAATTTAGTGGTCCATGGCATAGTTAAATAGGTTACGCCGGTAATGGGCAGCAGCATCACCGGTGAGAAAAGGCTATGCTCTGCGGTCGCCAACCCGCATGCCCAGCGTGGCGACTATGGGCATTTACCTCCAATGGCTTGTCTAGAATGGCGGCGAACAGCTGAAGACCGAGCCAAATGGCGTGCCTTAGGAGAGGCCTATGTCCAACAGTGGACGGAGAAAGGCTGAAGAGAGAGAGAGAGAGAGAGGTCCACCTAAATCTAAAGCAATGTTTAAAAAAATGGAACTGCTGAACTGATTTCAAATAATATTTTATCATTAGGAAGTTCAAATTTTACCCAGTAAAATAGGCTCTATTTTTTCTTATTCCGGGACAGGCCACGCGAAGCCAGGGCAATAGTTTAGGCTCTTGTTCATCAACTAGATTTAATATTACTAGGGATAAAAAGTAGCCTATGTCCTTTCTTGGGTATCAAAATATCTCCATTCCAAATTTCATGAAAATTGGTTCAGTAGTTTAGGCGTGATTAAGTAACAGACAGACAGACAGAGTTACTTTCGCATCATCACTACATAGTATAAAACAAAGTCGCATTCTCTGTCCCTATTTCCCTATGTCCCTTTGTACGCTTAAATCTTTGAAACTACACAACGGATTTTGATGCGGTTTTTTTTAATAGATAGAGTGATTCAAGAGGAAGGTTTATATGTATAATAACATCCATTAAATAGTGGAGAAGTACTGTTATTTTTGAGGTTTCTAATGTGATGTCGTAAATAATTACATTTTTTCCGCTTACATTGCAAACGCAGGCTGAACCCTACGAGTTTTATCAAAATAATGTACTAAGTATTGTACACATTGAAAAGGTCTACAGAAAAGTCCGCGATGGCATATGTCTATCTCTTATGGATTACCCACAATAACTTTTTTTTGTCATTTACTTTTTACGTCAAATAATGGCTAATTTTCGAAGCGATTTGAACCAATACAGCATTAATCCATAACCAATTAAATACCTTGAATACATTGCTCATTTAATATAGATCTATATGGCCCTTTACACCGTATGATTTAAGTGAATATTTTCGAAGATATTACAGATTTAAAAATTGCGGGACGAAGCGTTTGCGGCGGTACCGGCCGGCCGGGCCGCTATGATTTTATATACAACGGTAAAAGTTTTTCTGTAGTGTATTTAGTATCAGCATTGCACCCGTGCGAAGCCGGGGCGGGTCGCTAGTTTATAATAAAGTATTACACAATAATATTAAAATGTCACGTAAACTGTCAAATACGGGCAATTAGAATACGTTTTTAAAATGGTAGTTTTATACATTATTCGACGAATAAGTTTTATCCAAGCATTGAAATATCGGCCCTAAGTATGGATTATTTAATCACATTACATTTCAGAGACAAATGTAGGTATTAAAGCAACTCTAGCGCTACAATAGCGTCCAATCAAAAGGAAGCTAAGTGTCCTGAATAGGGTATATTGAAAGGACCCTCATGACTCATCTCTACCGACGAGATGGATGCACTGATTAACTTCTCTTCATCTTAATGTATAATTAACAAGTAACTTTTCTACTGACAACTGTGGAGATCGATGATAATCATTATTATCATCAGAATATTATAGCGGTCGAGTAATAACACTTTAAAATATTTCAAAGCAATAGCTTGGTAGTAGCTATTGTAATTCGCCAAACTTGTAATATTCAGGCCTCACAGCCTTAATATTACATCAAGCCATCGAGCTTTGGCCTTGTCGGCTCGCCTTGCGCCAAACGATCGACTTGAACCTTATCACATGCTTTGGAAATTAAATACTTTACAACAGATTATAAGTAGGAAATATTGATTATCATTTGAACACTTATTTTCGCACTCCACATGCATAAAAGTACAATTGTCTTAAGCTATTTTAAACGCCTTAATTGTTTTCTTCCACGACTAAATAAAGTCAACAACAAAATCACTAGCTTCATAAAAATTAACCAAAATAATAGGTGCCGTAGATTTGACATGTGATATTTTCTCTGGGGGTCTGAATTGGGGTCCGTATTACAATAGGAGCAGAGCTAGGGGGCACGCCCTTATGCGCTCTCAATCCGAGGTAAGTGTTCGTGAAATAAATAAGAATAAATAGCTAATGTTTGATGTACTTCGAATCTTTGTGTGTCTCAGCTTGGGAATTGTTGATTTTCTTTCTTTTTCTTATTATTTTTAGAACACAATGTTAAGAAACTGGTGAGAGAAAAAATGCTTATGTTTTAAGCAGATTTGTTATATAATATAGTAAAGAGTTTACCTTCATCTGTATCTTTTGTCTGTTCGTCTAATTAGTCCGGGATACATCGCCCATTTTTGCAAGTGATTACTATCAAGCTAATTTTTCGTGAGTAGCTTTATTTTGATGAGATGCCCAATGACGGTTCATCAAATCAAAATATTTTATCCTTGTTTCCTCTGGTAGCTACCACAATCGAGAGTTTCGTACATGAAATTATTGGGCATCTCATCAAAATAAAGCTACTCACGAAAAATTAGCTTGATAGTAATCACTTGCAAAAATGGCGATGTATCCCGGACTAAATGTAAATCAAAATGGAAATAAGGTTAATAACACACATAACATTGATAACATACACGCCGCATAGGGCATATCCCTTTAGTTTCTGTGATCTGTGTTACATGTCTACGTTATATAATTTACGCAAACCATGCGTATTACTTCTCAATATTGATCTTTTAACTCATATTAGAGAACTGATACCTATTATGCCATAATTGCATGCAATAAAAACATAGATAGAATGCACTATAGATAAGAATTATAATAAAGAACAAAAAATGCAACTTATTCTTAAAAATACGATTATATGTGTCTATCTCTTTGTTACTGAAGCGTGTAAAGGGTATAAAACTAGAAAACAGATTGATTACCTACAAGATATTTTTTCACTGCATAGTCGCTTTTTCTGTCCCTACGTCCCTTTGTATGCTTAAATCTTTAAAACTACGCAATGGATTTTGATGCGGTTTTTTTAATAGAGTGATTCAAGAGGAAGGTTTTAGTATATCATTTATTAGGTTTTAGATAAAGCAGGCGAAGCCGCGGGCGATAAGCTAGTAAGTAACATAAAAATTGTTTTATTACATGTAGCTAATTAAATAACGCGTAAAAGCTTGTGTTACTTATTATATTTTTTAGGTTACATCTAAAGTAAATATAATGCAATCGACCTCTCAAAACTAAATCACACAAGTTCCTAAATTTTGCAGTTTGTTTAAAATAAACAAATAATTTTTCTACGCATGAAGAACTAAGAAGAACACTAATAAGTTTAAAACTTTGATTAGAGCCCGTACAGTCGACACGCCAGACAATGTTCTTTGCTTATTTCAGTAATTTACTACAAAATATATTTCGTACAATAAAACTGAAGTAAATTTTCTGGAACTGTTCGTTTAGATATTGTACGGTGTACCTATTCGTAGAGAATACAGGTAAGTTTAATTCTTAAAACTAAAATCTTTACCAGTGCGATGTAACGATTTCATTATAAAGGGTGAACCGAATTAGTGGCTACTGATGACTTTTTAGTTTTTACTAAATGAGATTTTAATCGTTAGTCTATTCTTTATTATATTAATTCAATTAAAATTATATTTTAAATTTACTCTAACTAAGCTACGTCTTTTTGGTTAGCTATTTGCAACTCCACCCATGTAGTCAGAGACTTGAAAAATTACGTTAATGTCAACCAAAATTACACTTGCGCATAATTGCTTCAAAGGATGTTTAACCCAATAATATTATTAATAATAGGATTAGTATAATATCTGTACACGTTTTAATCGATTACGCGTATGCCATGTATTTACTGATACCTACATTTATATCAAAATATTTGTATGAGATAGCGCCAAGCCGCAGTCGATCGATGCCACGCGGCTAATGCAAAATATTGCCGCTTTATTTTCCCTTCACACATTGTGGGGTATTTGATATTTATCAACGATTTGTTTGCCGAGTACTGACTACTGTGTTATATACGTCATGATTTATTATAAAGTACTACCAATTTCATAACATTTTCAGAATGAAAAAGAACCATCATTTTATTTATCACTATTTTTACAATAACTTGAGTAGACGTTAATTTAATAACATTTTAGTGATACCTATACAACAAGGGTTCATTTTGATTAGACATTGGTGTAAAGCTCTATACGTAATAGTTTACTTTTCTACTATTTAAAAAACAATAAACATTTAATAGAAACAAGATTCTAATTGACCCTTTTGCCACTTGACGCAACATTAATCTTTAAACACACGCGTAATTATATCAGTGTAGTCGTAATCGCATTTTATATGAGAATTGTTACCCTAAGGTCTGTACCTTAAGCTATCTCATGCATAAAATATATCTTGTAAACAAGTATCGGATTTCGAGGAGTCTGTATATTAACAGAATTATGTAGGCTTGAATTATTTAACCACTTTCAATATATCTGGGTATATAGGTATTTTGTTAAACGATTGAGCAAATAATATTTTATGATAAAATATGGCTCAGACACGCATCATAGCTGCAACGGCTCGCAAATAAATAAAAAATATGCAACGTTTCGTGAATCGTTTGTATTGAGTAAAAAAAAATTATAAAATTAAAAATTTTAAAGTTAACCTACACATTAAAAGGAAATTTATTTTTAGCAAGTTTTGGGAAGAAGTCACAATATTGTGACTTCTTCCCAATAGCACTTCTCGGTATTTGAGCTCGATCTCGTAACAATTTTCCTATCAAATTGTATGTAAATCGGATCAACATGATTCCACGTATAGTTGAAATAATAAACCAAACTATTCACATATACTCGCATGTACGCTACTGCTATATTTGCATATTTTAATTATTTTACATAAAATCTATTTATTAATAGAGTGATATTATATATGCCAGTAATAAAGGCGACAGCTTGACGCTAATTATGTCTCGTGGATGCGAGAGAAAGGCCAATATTTGATATTCTCGATATTTTTATTAAACATCAATTGATAAAGTAATAAAGTGTGAAATATACACGTGTACGTTTAGATGTTATATTACAAAGTAAATGAGGTGAAGATATTATATTTTAGCAATATCAGAATGATGTTATTTCAATGGTCGTAAACATAATAGGTACCTATGATTGTACATTTTAAGCTTGCACTCAAATAAATTAATTACTAAACTAAATCTTTTTTTTTCATGGACTGGAAAAAAAATCTGCTAATATAAAATATGAATAAGCACGTTTGATCTCTTCATACATCGTATCATTTATGTTATCAATGTAACGAAATTACATGTCAAATGCAAACGTAAGAACATTCTCGAGAGACGTGGAATAAATTGTGTCGTTCCAAAGGTGTTCAACCTCATGACTTCGCATAGAAATTTGAGTATTTTATTAACGCTTTGTAAGCTTTAAATCTGATATTTTACATGGCGTGTGCCTAAGCGGCGAAACCGCAGTCGAACCGAACGAAGCCGGGAGGCATTAATTATTTCGACCCTACCTGCTCGGACTGGTAGCCCAGCATCCATTGTCTTATTACAAAAAACCTTATGCTTTGTTTACCAATTACGACCATTAATTGAAAAAGCCTATAATGGTATTCCAATGATGCTGTTTAGCAATATGTTTAATCTGTGAATTACATTCTCGTTGATAAAAGCTATTAACAATTTCAGCATTCAGGTTTAAAACACTTGCAGTAAATATATTTTTTAAATAATAATAATATAACAGCCAGCTATTTTTCATAAAACCCTTGTTCCCGTTAAACTCCTATCTAACATAATTTTTTAATCCACGTAAAACCTAGAAATTGGATTTATATTATATTCTGTAAAGCTAACACACTGTATACATTAAGACGCTATGATGTAAAACGGTTATGTGACTTATAAAACATAATCTCCAACCTTTCTTTCGATGTATCTTAGTTTGTAGAAACAAGACAGTTAGCTTATTGTTTTATCACTACACGGCGCATACAAAAGCTTTAATTATTCATTCAAGAAAGATTCATGATTAAAATCCCCAACTAGAAAATATAAAAACTTACTGAGGCTCGAATGACTTGCGCTGCACGCTGTACAGATCTTTGTGCTATTTCTAAAATAAGTTTTGTAATCGTTTCTTCTTAAGTATGTAATAAAATAAGTCTCGTAATACATTTCTATCCGACGATATTATTTCAGTTAATTGACTGGATTGAACATCTTAATTATTATTATTTTATCAGGTTCATAATATTATGTAAATATCGAAAACTATCTGGTAGAGATAACTTAAGGAATAAGACTGCCTGGAGTTTTGTAAAATAGCATCAATTTGATTTCCCATAACGTTCTGGATAGCTCATGGATATATATGCATTAAGAAAATGTATATTTTATTTGCAGATTTGTTTTATTGTTTTTGAAGCACTTTTATAAAACCTATTTTTCGATGTATTATATATATTATATATGTATTTTACTGTAGTAATAAAGAGACCACTATTATAAAATCAGTATGTACACACTTTATTTCAGAGGAGATTATTAAGCAAAAGATTTTATCCGTGTTGCAAACTACAAGTAAACAGAATGAGAGCAATCTGCTATGTTCTGAATTTTCCAGTTTTCATCATAATTTATCGAGCAAAGTATAACAAAACGAATTGTTTAATCAATGTATTGGTGCTATAATTATTAGAATATTTTTCGCCGTCATAATATTTACGATAATAAAAAGCAAATACTTTTGTTTTTTGACAAAAACAGTTATTCATCGGTCTTTCAAGTATGGAAAAATACGAATTACATTCAACACAAAAACTTTTCCAACCACGATTTTTCAAGGAAGTAATCAGTTGATCATTTAAAATTTTGAACTACATAAAAGTACGGTGATTAACGCCCAAACGGCTGCGCAATTTAACGTGCAATTTTAACAGACTCCCAAACAGGTATTACCGAAACAACAAGGGTAAAAAAGCGAAATTCCGGCCGGAACGTATATTTGTCCTTACCGGATATCGAGTGAGGATCTCTTTGGGGGCAGGTGCGCGGACCAGATGTCAAATTATCAATTATGCGGGGACATAATGATAATGTGCGAAAAAATTGCTTAAACTATATGACCGAACTTGATTGAGACGGGAATTGTAAGTAACTGACCTAGATTGGTGGAAGTCCTGTTAAATTTAAAGCGAAGCGAAGGGTTTTGTGTGAATGAATCAAAATTTAAAACGTAGTTAGTATCAAAATTCAAAATGTTCAATACAATCTCTTCAAAGAAAATAAAGATTTGTTCAATGGAATCGAGGTCACAAACTATAACTAAAATTATTTATAAACAGTACCTAACAAGTATTACCTAAACGATATAAAATGAATTTTCAAATAGTGTAAGTAATAGCTACTTTCTTTAATACCGATTATAATATGCCTATCAACATTTAAAAGATTAGCTGAGTTGGCACGTATTACTTGACATCTGTCACGTATAAGCTTTCATGCAAAGCGGGGGTCTAACGTGACTGGTTGCATGTTTCTATGCGCCCGAATCAGAGAGGACGCTAGTTCCACGAATCCCTCCTCGCTAGTTACTTATCTTCCCGTTATAAGATTGAAATTGTAATATTATAGAGATGCATTTACTCCTTTGCAGGTTTATTTAACTATTATGTGAAGCTTTAACCAGAGCTTTTGATATTTACGTAAATATTAATGAATTTATGTATTTTTTATTTTTGAAGTGAAACTTCTTTATCGAGGTTGGAAAAAAATTTAGTGTAACATTTTTTCGTTACGCGTGACATTTTTCCGTTACGCGCCATCTTTTTCTTCTCCCTACCACGCGTGATTCGACGTATTTCTGTAAAGTTGCATATAGTAAATTTAAAATTATTTTATTGAAAAATAAGGTCATAAAGAAGTTTTACTTCTCACGTGTGTACACTGGTACACGCACATTTTTTTATGCATAGGTATATTATAATTATTAACTATCATAGTTCATACATTTTACCGTAATTTAATAATAAGGTTTGTTATCTAAAAATAAAACCTATTTAATGGCTAATTAAATTTTATTGAGGGTTCTTAAGATCAGATCAGATTAAAATCTAGGCTATTACCTATCGCAAACAAGTTCTGAGATCTAAAACAACTAGATGTAGTGAAGCTTAAAAGCCTTTTATTGACTGGATCAGCGAGAATGGAATTAAATAAATCATTTTACATATCATTTTAATTATTTTTATTCAAATAATTAATCGGCCGTCCAATGGCTGAGACGACGACGAAATAATTAATGAACAGCAAGGTCGATTACACTAAATTATAAAAACAACAAACAGGTATTTATACCTTTAAATAATAATAAAAAAATGCATATTATTTTACAGCAAACTTTTCTTTTTTACAACCTTTAACTGTTAAAATTTCTTCAATTTGTTCTATTCGTCTTTTTGTTTAGATTTAAATACTTATTAAATTTTAAGGGCTTGATGAAAGATGTCTAAAGCTTTTTAAATTTCATATAGCTTACCGCTTAAAACTACAACAATTTCATTACCCATTTACCATAGTTTATAGTAAATTGATTTATTGTATATACTTAATAATTGTAATACATATAATATTCTTACACATGCTATAAACGATGCCGACGTGAATTTCGGTTTCCTTTAAGGCATCTCAAGTTCCCTTTAATTATTATTATTAAGTATTAGTACGTTATGAAGATAGAGCATTCCTTGTAAATTGTTTAAAGCACCTAGAATATATTTAGATTGTAAAATTGTTGACTATAAAGTATTATGTAGATGATGATGTAGTAGTATAAGAAAGCAAAAACAATTTAAGAAAACTTTATTTATTCTAAAAAAATTAAGAAAACAAGCAAACAAACACGCTTTTCCCCCCCTTAACAGATTTAAGTATAGATTTGACCCATCTATTTTTTATTAATAGAAACTTGCATTTCCTAATGTCTGCATTCTTACAAGATTAAGCACAAGGAAACGCTGAAAATTATATCCACTCTTCGATTGATAATGACGGTATCAAGTGTTTAAATTAATGTTATATTCCTACTTATACAAATCTTTAATTTTATGTTATTCTACTGTGTTGTAAATTGTAATAATAACCCCAGCATCTTCATATTAATATAAAGCGGAACGTATTAAATGGTTTTAAATTTTAATCCAACTGTGTAGGATGTATGTACCTATCTATTACGAAATAATGAACGTTACGTTTTAACGAAGTAACCAGAGAATACTTACAATTTTGAGAGGTTATTACTTAAAGGTTTTGAAACCCAATATATTGTGATGTTTATTAATTTTAAATCCATATACATAATTAAATGCTTAACATCATTAGACAACTTATTACAATAGTAAAATGTTTTAAAATCGAATAATCACGTACATACTGTACACAACAATATCCACAATCCACATACTAATTATGCATTTAGAGCCATATTTCGGTTAATAAAACATCATTTTAATCACACAAAAACACTATAGTTACGTTTATAAGCAAAGGGCTTTATGTTAGTTACTCCGCCGACAGACTCGGCCTCATTTCAGGGAGGGTGGGTGCCCCCCCTCCCCTAAACGGGATGCGCCACCAATTTACATTTATGAAGACCTATAACAGATTCCGGAATGTTTGCTGTCGATAATTAAAAACATCTCGCTCTCAGGTGTTGGCTCATTTCTTGTTTGATTGTTTGTTAATTGATTTTTTATAACAATAGTTTTGGATGTAGGTCAAGAGTTTTACTGTTGATGATGCGGGATCTTGTTGATTTTTGTTATTAGTGTTCTGTGTTATAATGTTATTTTTTATGGATTTTATATAAGATAAATTAAATGTTTTTATTATTATGGCTGGTTTGTGTAATGGATTTTTGAAGAGAAAATCTCAGTTTTTCAGTCACAGATTAAAATTAATTAAAATGTCACTGGGGTATATTTTATGTAATAGATTAATTTCTCGAAATTGGAAAACTTTTACACCGACATATGTACAGTGTACACGATACCAACGATACTCTTTATTCCGGCTTTCCTAATAAATATTTTAATCACAAAACAAACCTTACAACCATTCAATTCAAATCGAAAATATCTATACATTTTTGATTTCGTGTCATAAAGCAAGCATCTGCTAGAATTTGTCAAAATAAACTTTACTAACACAATATTAAAACCAATATTTTTATTTCAACCCGTTATCATCCTGTGACGACAGAATGAACTCAGGCTGTTTCGAAGTATTTCAAAACCATTTTTGCATAACGCAATATCATTTTTAACGACATAAAAGCGAGATTCGGGCTTAAACCCACACTTTATTTACGTGAAGCGATTAATAGTGGTGAACAGTGGGAGTAAATCTACACTTAATACTATAAAGCTGAAGAGTTTGTTTGTTCGTTTGAACGCGCTAATCTCAGGAATTTCTGGTCCGATTTGAAAAATTCTTTCGGTGTTACATAGCCCATTTATCGAGGAAGGCTATAGGCTATCATCACGCTAAGACCAACAGGAGTGGAGCACTGCGGGTAAAACCGCAGGGCACAGCTAGTAACAAAAATTCTGTACAATGGAGAGAAACAGGCTATGAATTTCTGAAATGGGGCTGTAGTTTTTCCGAGGCCGTGAGGAAACTCAAAATTCCTTGAAAGCACGCAATACACTCGCTAATTGTTGCTCTGTGTTGGATGTTTAGTTCCATACAAATATCCAAAAGCATAGTTTAATAGGACCAAATAGTTCCCCTTTAAACTGTAATAATATATAGTGCAAGAATTTTTTTAGTGAAAAAAAATTCCGTAATACATATATACACTAATTAATTAACGAAAAGAAGTACAGTAATTTAGAATACAAAAAGAAGGTACAATTTCCATTTTTAAATTATTATAATCTTATAGTCATCCGTCTTGCAGCTAGTGTGAAGATAACAAGATGATTCACTCCATATCAATTCTTATCACCACATATTGAATGTTACTTATTAATGACTAATACGACCAAAACAATTTAAAGTATAAAGAAACCAGTAGAATCAGGGAATATTAGACAAAGCTTCAAATATACAGTGGGGTGAGCTTGTACGGTGTTCTGTGGACAATAGACCACGCCGGAACTGACCTCCGATACAGCAGGTAAAAACCCTGCAACATCTCAAACGTTTCAACGTTTAACGATCAAAATGTTGATTCATTTTAAAACTATGTATGTACATATTTGTAAATGTGTTTGTAGCTTTAAGTGTTGATGACTAGTAAGTGCTAATTTATTTGAAATAAGAAGGTAATATTGTTTTTAAAAGGTTTTTAGCTAGCTGCGCTTCGCGGTTTCACCTGCGTGGCTTTGCTCCTGTTGGTCTTATCGTAATTATATATAGACTGCCTTCTTCGATAAATGGGCTATATAACAACGAAAGAATCTTTCAAATTGGACCGGTAGTTCCTGAGATTAGCGCGTTCAAACAAACAAACTCTTCAGCTTTATAATATTAGCATAGATCGTTGGTGTGGAACCAGTTACATGCCAAGATCAGCTGTGGTCACAATACAATGTACTTACGAAGAACGGTCTTATCTCGCTGTATTTTAAATATAGATAACTATTGCCACAGATAATAATATAATACCTACTATAGTTTTATGTTATCTGTGATAATACTATACTAGTACTATTAAGTATTTTTTTTATTTATATTAATTCTTGGTACAGCCTTTTGTTTAGAATGGATTTTTTTGATATTTTTTTAGTACAAAAATGTTATTTTACTATGAAAATACAGCATATTCTTTTCCAGGAACAAAAAGTAAATAATGAAAATAAATCACAGTGAATATAACGTGAATTTGACCTATAAAGGTATGGTATGAGATTGGAATGTGAAAAAATTGCTGCTCGCTTTATCGGCTATAGGGATGATTACAAATCAGTTCTTATAACTCTATTGAATATTAATTTAATTTATAAGAGCACGAGATATTTTAGTTTTATATTGGAGTAAGTTATGGAAATGGAATTATGTTTAGAATATATAAACGAAATTGTAAGTATAAAAATTATACTAAACTGACCCTATGCTTATATGCACAGGCTTCAGTGCTTGAAAATGAGATTATTATAGATAGGTACTTGATTTTCGATAAATGACGATTATATAAATATCGGTTGACAACCTTATATGAGATTTGGCTCAACAAGGGATTTAAGTTTTGAACTGGCTCTACCTGAATATAGAACATTGAATTTTTTTGATAATTCCTATTACATACCCAATAGCGTAGGAAGGAGGGTTATTTTTGCGTATTCAATATTTGTTTGATAAATTTCACTACGTACAAACGCAGTAAATTTCATTTATATACATACATATAGTACGTACTACGTGCGTAGAGAAAAAGCGAGTGACATTGGATGTATCCTAATTAAAATAATGAATAATCAAAATATTATTCATCTTGTACGATTGTTTATTTTAACGATCTATCTCAGTATCTACCTACTGCCTTTATTTGAAAAAATATAATAAACTAGTAATGAACAGATCACGTCTGAATGCATAATTTATTTTTATCCGTTACAAACAAAAAATGCGTCTCTACATATATAATTATTTCGTGTCGTTTATAATATTGGATTGTATAATATGGTTTGTTAATTGTTCACTAAATGAAGGTTAATATTACAGCACAACTAGACCTTTATAATATTTTTATGTTGGTTCGTGAACAAAAATATTTAAATTTATTAAAAATATGGTAATTGTCTATGAACAAATCACTTACACTGTTTATGAGTACTGTCTAAAATATTGCTACATCATATAACCATTAACACCGAATACAATACAATATTAATTAAATAATGAAAAGAGTGCAATTAAATATTTTAATGATTTTATTTACCACTATTAAACCCATTCTTTACTCACCGAGTCTCTATCTCAACCATTAAACAGTTTATGCGTATTGGTGGATTTAATAGGTTCCTAAGTAAATGAATTTGAATAATTCAAACGTATTTTATTTCAACACGTAGTGATGAAACAGATCTCTACTTAATTTTGGTAACAATATTTTAATGGTGACTCTATAATCGGTATAATATCAATACATATTTGTTATTCGAACTACGTAAAAAAAGACAATCAAATCCTCCTATACAAAGTAAATAAAATAATGACGAACAAACACGCCTTTAGAATTTGTATTACATAGTAAAGCATATTATGAAGGCTTGAAGTTATGAGTGTTTCTTATTATTTCTGTAACAAACAATGCACATAAATTAACATTAAACAACGGTTGTCCTCATCGTAAGATAAAACAGTTTAAAAAATACCTCAAAACAGTTTATGACGTATCAAACAATTTAGTAACTACTCCGAGAGAGCCTAAAAAAGGGATAGATATTAAGTTAATTACCTGCCAAGCGAAACGTCCTTTTGTCGGCCGACTCAGCCGAGTTCATTGATTCCCTACTCGTACCCCCAGGCTCGTATAACTAAATCCAATATAGCGTGACCCCAGCGCTCACTCGACGACATTAAAAATTCTCCGCCACGTATATGAAGCAAGAGGGGCGGGGGAGCTCCACCACGCTGGACACTCATCGCCAACATGTGTTAGTGGCATCGGCCTGTGTGTTTCTGGCAATCGTCTATACATGTGTCAATCAAATTTTAACTCTATTTAAATTGATATAGAGTCGAGTCTTACAGACCTATCAAGTGTAAGGTTTTGCTAAGGTTTCCCCTGTTTGGTTAAATAAGTTTTATGTTTATCGAAAGAGAGTTTAGTTTTTGTAATTGCTTTATTGTTTAGGCACCGATAATTTTGTGTTAATGACATGTTGATAGGAAGCGGTTTGTGTTACAATTAAACGGTAATGTTATTTCTAAAATAATTTAGTGGAATGCACTTGTAACGCAGGATGCGTATGTTTCATTAAAAATGAATAACGAGTTAAACGTTACTTTTAAAAAGTATTTTTAGTTCTTAACTATGATTGTAGTTCACTTTTTAGTGACTTCGTTTATTTCGATAACCTCAATTTAATGCTATTGTTATTTACGTTTTATTTCATGGAAACTTTCAAGAGCTTTTATAATAATGTTTATACTTTTTGTAATTCTTAGTATTAGCTGTGACATGGTTTGTATGAATTTATAAAAATGATTACCCTTATCTCTTCGTCATAAATGACCCTGATAATTAAAACGATGGTTTTCGTTTAATGACAGAAAATTCGTATTTGTATATTTGTTTGTTCTTGTCGCATGGTAATATTAAATTGGTTACAAATATTTCCTTCGCCTTCGCTTAGCTTGAGACTATTGAAAATATTAATTTATGTTTATAAAGTATCGGTTTTAGTGCGAAAAGAAATTAACTTACTAACAACTCTATATCAATGTAGAGTTCTAGGCAAGTTACGAATTTATAAGACTTAATTTATGAAATATATTAAATAAAATATTCTATATCTATAATATAAAAATGAATCCCAAAATGTGTTGGTAAGCGCATAACTTGAGAACGGCTAAATCGATTTCGATAATTCTTTTTTTATTATATTCCTTGAAGTACGAGGATGGTTCTTATGTAGAGAAAACGTAAATATGTACCACGGGCGAAGCCGGGGCGGACCGCTAGTATTAAATATAATCCGTAATATACCGGTTCCCAAAACGAAAAATTCTATATTAGCTCGGTCAAACATTATGTAGGAACGTGTATTACAGCTTCTTATGTTATTTATACAGCAGCTGGCACCCGGCTTCGCTTCACCTGTGAAACTGGCTGTTT